>NW_001799637.1:185405-336169 GCF_000165425.1 Paramecium tetraurelia | reverse complement strand
TATATTTAAACATTATTAAAAGGAAATTGAAAGTATTTAGGAAATTAATAGTTTAAATGTTTAAATATAGTGTTAAGATTAAAATTAGATTAATTTAATTTAATTAATTGTGGTAGGAATGGAGCAATTTAGTAAAAGAAAATATATAATATTAAATTCAATAGTTTTTATTTTTAATATTATTTTTTTTACAAATATCTATTAATTATCTTTTTTTTTAACATTTTATTGTAAATCAATTTATTTTTTATTTATTAAATATAATTATAATATTTTAATTTTAAATTAGATATTATAAAAAGTAAAAGGTTTATTAGTTATTTTTTTTTATATAGTAAATTTTAAAATTATTGAGTTGTATTTTGATTATCATATTAAATTTTGAATTATAATTTTTAGGTTTTGATTATGTTAATTTGAATTTTATTAGATTAGATTGAAAAATATGAATTTTTTGAAGATTTGGATTTATTTGATTGATTGTTTGGGTTTAGAAATTAAAGTAGCAGAGAAATATAGTCTAAACCATTATTTGTCATTTAATAACTTACATTCGTAAGGCATTTTTTTTTTCTTCTTTATTTCTTTTTCTCAATAGCATCACATGCAGCAACAGAAAGTTCTTAAAATATAATAACAATTCAATATGCTTAAGCAATTTATTAAATCAGTTCAAATATTTATATGACAGAACTATGGTACTAAATCATTCTAAATTCTATTCTTTAATTATTCTACCAATAAATAGAATTAAGAATATCGCATATCCTTGTCAAAAAATTATCAAACGACTCAATAATTTGAATCGTGTTTCAATTATTTGTTTAACGAAATATAATTCAAATCTCTGAAATTTTAATATTAAAATGTACTAATGCACTCATCACCCAAACTGTTAAGTAACTACAATATGTATTGATTCCCATCAATGTAATCGAAAACTATGTCATATATGTGTTTACGAGCATAAATCTAGCAAAAGACCTCTCCCCATAGAACTGTTTTAAGATAGATTAACTGAAAAGGTTAATGAGTACAAACTTGATGACCAATAATAATAATTAACTATCAAAACAATTTTAAAATCTGCCCTATCGGATATAGAAGAGAGGATTCGGAAATTACACTAACAAGTGATTGATGATATTAACTACACACTTGATAAGATTGACTAATAAGATTAATAGTATATCCATCTTATATATAATAATGCCAATCCAATAGAATCCTAAAACTCTGATTTGGATAAGTTAGTAGATATGTTAGAAGGAAATACTTTGAGTAATTGGGATGCCCAAAAAAAATCTTATCAGATGAAATTTACCAAAGCATTGAATTGGATAGTTCAAGAAATGAATATGTATGAATAAAGATTTCAAGTTGAAATGAAGAATATTTCCTCAATTGATTAGTGAGATAATTTGTTAACTTAATAGAATTGAATAACATGAACAAAATTCCTGGCAAGGAAGCACTTAGGAGAAAATGATGACCAATTGGGATTATTTTGATACTTTATATTAATACAGAAAAATAAGAATCCAAATAGTCTTTACTCAAGAATAAGAAACTTAATATTTGAGGGATGGAAAAATTATTGGAGTGTAAAATTCTATTTTCTTATTAGACTCAAATAGTGATTAAAATAAAGAAATTTAGTCCTCTGATTTATTCAATAATCTAGAACAAATATAAAATTTAAAGTGGGTTGGTATTTACGGGAAGAATAAGAAAAAGTTTGGAAAATGGACAGCAACTTGGAATGGATAGATATTAAAGGATGTAGGTGGATAATACTCAATTAATGGTAAAAAAGATGGCTAATGGATAGATATCATCAAGAATTATTGGAGGTACGCATTAATTATCATTAAGCATCAGCTAGGCGTAGGTATATGAAGTAGGAATATATGATAATGGTTAAAGGATAGGGAATTGGAAGTACATATCTGAAAAAGAAGAGGTGTAAGGATTTATATAAAACAATTAGGGGTGGAGGAGAATATAACTGGAATGGTAAGAATGGTACATGGATTGAATTAAGTAATGAGTTTTGGTAGCGTTCATAAGTTACTTATAATGGTGAATATAAAAATAATAACAGAGTTGGTAGATGGGATATTTTATATAGGGAGAAAGGTAAGGAAATGTTTGAATAGATGTAAAATTTAAATTGATTCAATAAATTTAGTGGAGGAGGATCATACGATAAAGGAGGCAAAATCAAAATTGGCCAGTGGATTGAACTTAGTGATGGATTTTGGGATTATTCTTAATTAATTTTTAAAGGAGAATATAAAAATGGTAGTAAAGTTGGTAAATGGACTACTTGGTATAGAAAAGATGATAAATTTGAACAGATGTAATTTTGATAATCTAGTATTTCAGTGGTGGTGGGTAGTATGACGAGGAAGGCTCAATTAAGATTGGAAGGTGGACTGAGATCAGAGATGGCTTTGGGTTGGGCTAATAACTCATTTATAATGGTTAATACCAAAAAAATAGTAAAGTTGGTAGATGGGATACAATGTATAGACCATGGAATTAAGAAAAGTTTGAAATAATGTAAATATAATTATCATATTAGTGGAGGTGGATAATATGATGGAGAATCATCTATTAAAATTGGAAATTGGATTGAGATGAGTGATGGCTTCAAGGCACAATAGTAAATCACATATCATGGTCAATATAAAAATGGTAAAAAAGTTGGAAGATGGGATATTTGGTATAAGGATAACTTAAATGGAGAGCGAGAAAAAATGTAGATATTAGAAAAACTAAATTTTTAGCGGTGGTGGATCATATGAAGATGGAAATTCAAAAAAAATTGGGAGTTGGATTGAGTTAAGTTGTGGGTTTCATTATTTGTAGTAAATCGTTTACAGTGGTCAATATAAAAATGATAAAAAAGTTGGTAAATGGGAAGAAATAGATTTGGTTGGAAAGATAAAACTTAAGGAAATCAATTACATAAACTGAGAAATATGATAATATTATAGCAACTCTAGAGTATAACTGGTGTTAACCAGCTTTTAAAAATTATTATTGTTTTATATTTTCATTTCCATAATTTCTATGGCAATTTTTATTTTTTGAAATCCTTAGTACTATGGCTTTATAAAATATTTTAAGAGCTAGAGTTCAGGTTTGAAATATGATTGATAAAAATAAATACATGAAATAATCATCATATGATAGTTAAGAATAAATAGAATGCTTATTCAAAAATGTGTAAGATTTAGTTTAATGAAAAATATGATAATTTATCAATTATCAAACAACCCAGAAAGCATTGATTTGTAATGCCAATAATTCTTACTAATAAATGTAATGTTCAGTAAATTTAGTGAAATCTCAAACCTTATTACCGAATATTATGATAATTTGTTATTAAGTGATTTTATGCTTTTTCTAGAAGAATTTCTTCTATTATAATATATCGATATAAAGGTAGTTTCGTTTAGCTTCAGAAGATGGTGGCATACTTTGTTTAATTCTTTACGAAAAAATTCTTTCATATTCAACAATGCTTCCCTTTATTGAAATTAGTCTTCTCTAATTTCTAACCTAATTTTCTAAGGCTTAAATTTTGCAATATATCCTTGTTTTCGGAATGATGAATCTTACTTATTCATTCTATGTATGAATGTATATTCAACCTTACTTTCGTTGAATAAGATAAGAAACTATCATAATATATTTGAAATATGTAAATAAAATTATTATATTTTTTTCTCAATATTTAATATAATGATACCAAAACTTTTGTTTTACAATAAACTAATTAGATAATTATAATTAAAAAGAATTGAGAACATTCATAAAAGTTTAATTAATCAATTTAAGAAGGATTGTTAAGATTGATTGAAAAAAGAGAATATTAATTTTGAAAAGAAACTCATGATGATTCAAAAAAGTAAAACCACTTGTCAATAAATATAAAAAAAAAAATAAGTATCTTAATAAAACTTTTAAGTTTTATTCTCATAAAAGAAGATTATTGACAATTAGCAGTTCTAGATCAAAAAAAAGAGGAGGAATTGAATTTTCTATTGAAATTAATAAAAATAGAAGGATGTTCCTTGAAAAAATTAATTAGCCAAATATCTGAAATTTTCTTATAAATATCATAATTAAAAATCAAAAAATAAGACTTGGTGGACTAAAAAATGATTGGTTTTATTTTAACTATTAATTTGACGATTTTAGAGATTTTCTTGAAATCTTTAACTATTTATTGAGATCAATCAAAATACACATTTAAATTTTAACATACTAAAAAGGTAAACTAACAGAACTAAAGATTTTGAATTCTTAAATGAAACAAGTATGAATTTTATACCATTTTTATTAAAAATAACTAAAATTAAATTATAATATTGGTTTTAATTATATTTCATTTTTTATAATTCATTGATTGGTTATTAATGTAGCTTCATTTGTCTTATTATATTAAATAAAATGAGATCGCATTTCTTCACATACAAATTTATTGATTATCAAATAAAATTCATAATAAGATTTCAAATTTTCTTCTGGCTTTAATTAAAATAAATTGCACATTTCTGAAGACTTTTTATTCATAAATTCTATTTAATCTGATTTATATTATGGATGCTGCGTTCTCTTTAATTTACATCCTTCAATTTTCTTTTTATAATAATAAATCCTGGTTCTCAATTGGTCTTAAAATTTCGCACTTATTTTAAAATTCATTTTGATTAAAAAATCCATCCAAGCTTACATCATTTAGTAACCTAAATATTAACAATAGAAATACTCAAAATTAGATCTGAAAAATAATAGTTTCATAAGGTATTTTGAGAACTTATCAACTAACTACGACTATCTGTTCATAATTCCTAGTTAAATTTGGTCTTAAAGATTTTATGAATTTGGGGCTATCTATGCTAGATTTCTATTATTTTAGTATAATATTTGACTAATTTATTATTATTAAAGTGTCTCAAAAAGGTTATCTTAATTTTACAATATTTTGTTAGGAATGATCTGTTCAAATTCCGGGAGTAATAATTGCCAATCAGAAAGGATTGCTTTTAATTTTTTTTCTATTTTGCACCTGGATATCAAAATATTATTTCTCTTCACTGTAAACATTGTTTTAAATATCTAATCTGATAATTTTTCAGGATTAGATTAGTGTTTTTAATCATATTCCTATAAAGCAAACCAGATAATTTAGATGATATCAGGAGCAACTGACACTTTTTCTCTAAAGGTTATAGCTTAATGATGGCTAATTATAATTATTCAATAATACCTAAAAGTATAAACATTAAATTGCTCTAAATTGCAAAGAATAAAGCAATTGCAATATTCTGGCTATTCTTTTATTTTTTCAATTTTATAATAGCAGTATTTCTGAAAAAAATAATTATTTATTTATTGCTGAGCAATTTAAACACTTTTTATCCATT
This sequence comes from Paramecium tetraurelia, assembly GCF_000165425.1. Lineage (NCBI taxonomy): Eukaryota > Ciliophora > Oligohymenophorea > Peniculida > Parameciidae > Paramecium > Paramecium tetraurelia. The sequence goes on along the minus strand of NW_001799637.1, from coordinate 330,728 downwards.
TATCAATATGTATTTGTTTTGCCATAGGTATTAATTTGACACAACAATATTTTTGTTCTATCTTACCTATATATGTGCAAATAGAAGATTTTTATTTTTAAATTAATCTCTCTATGTAAATCTATCCTCGATATTCTGTAAAATCTTTTACTTCAGAGAAATCATATTTATTTTAGATATCGCAAATATTGCGATTTTTTATTTTAACTCCAATAAGTTCAGGATTATTTGAATAGTTTTATGATTAGGTTTAATCTGAAACAAAGGAATTAACTAATTATGTTTCAATTGATGTTTTTTTGTTATTAAACTACTCCTATTCTTATTCAAGTTCTTCAATTTTTTACTAAAATTTGTTTATAATTGACTCATCAGATTTAATTGAAGTTTAAGATAAATGATCCATTACATGTGACATTTCTAGTAAATCTATCGTTCTAATATCTAATTCTTTTTTTTTAGACTTCAAACCCTTTGGCGAGTCTGGAATAACAACAGGTTACGCTAGTAATTCTTCAGGTTTTTTTAATTAAGGGATTATTCGCACTTAATTACTCAAGATATTTGTAGGATTTTTTTATCTACGACAGCAACACCCCATTAGCTAATAAAATGAATCTCTAATTAATATTAATAATAGGATTTTATACTAAAATTAAATTCTATCTGAATATCAGCTACCAATCTTATGGCTCGATGTCAATTCTAGAAATAGTTGATTCTCAATCCCAATAATACCATCATTATTGTAATTTTTAGCTGAAATCTGGCCTTTTTATTTAAAAAAATACATTTCAGAGTATCATAAGAGTAATGGAGTTTGATTTAATAGTATATATTTAAGTATCCTAATTTTCTCAATAAATTTAATATGAAATAAAATTTCATTCTCATTAATTGTTTTAATAATGAATACTTGTTAATCTGAAAATAGTTAGAATTGATAACTTACTAGTTTCAAAACATTATTAGCAACTCAATTAATTAATGTAATTGTCAAACTGACTATAAATACTTAGAAAATCTGAACAATTCAATAAATTAAGAAGAAAATGAGAATCTATTAATTCAAAGTTTTTTTGAATTAAATTTAGAATAACAATAGAACCCAAATACATCAAAACCTAATCCTAAGCCATTCTAATTCGAGTTCATTAATTAAGGTTAAATAAAATAGGAAAAAGATTTTATGCAATAAACCTACTAACTTAATATCTTTAGTAGGATATGACAATTAAACTAGAGTTTTTGAATCAATAAAATAGGAGAAAATTTTCTTATTTGTGTAATCACTTTAAATTGTTCCTAGCTCTATTAGTACCTAATTATTATGAACTAATATCTGAATATTTTAAAGATATGAGAAAATCTTCATTTAACTTATGTGAAAACAAAAGTAAGTTAAACTAGTTTTTATATATTGATTCGTAAAATAATAATTATTTTATAAAGACAAATTAAAAATAAATTAAATGCAATCATTTTATTAAAAGTTGATAGTGTAATTTTTTGGCAGGAGTTCCTGGTAGGCTTTATGTTGAGTTTATTATATTAACACTTTAATTTTTCTTCTTCTTACTTCCAATTGAATTAATTTTATAATTAAATTGTTTAAGTAAGATCAAGAATATAACATCAATCTTCTTCATTATTATCTGTTTCTTCATTGATAGAATGAAGACTATCTGAAGAAAGTTACTTAAAAGTCCATTTTTTTCTAAAAATTTTTAATCTAAACTGAATCAAGCCTTCAATCTCACTTTTGCTTTTCAAACTCAGTACTGTGGTTTAATTAATTACATAGTCTTTTAAAAACCTCTTTTCATCAGTACTAATAGTACATTCTTCATAGAGCCTCAGTATGATTTCAAAACTTATTCTATAATAAATCTCCATATTTTAATCATCACTCTAAAATTAACTTCAATAAAATATGAAAGAATGTAAGGTATCAAATCAGATCTAATATTATTATGTTAGTAATTCTCAATATATTACGTCAATTAGCGTATTAAATGCAGATATTAAAATAAATAGAAAATTTAGAACTCCAACTACTTTCGATTCTATCGGTAGATATCTCTAAATTTTTGTAGTTGAATACTTAAACTCAAATATAAAGTTTTCATGAAATATATTTTAATATTAATAATCAAGCAGTCATTTAATTAAATTTCAGTATATGATTATTTCTCATACATAAAAAGTAATGATAATTGTTAGAAGATATTCCTTCAATATATGTTATTTCTTATTCAAAACCATCATGAAAATATACCTTATAAATATGAAGGGATCTGATTAGAGTATTGATCTTGATTTATTTTTTAGAGTAAACTTATCAAGTGTTAATTTTTTACTCTCCAACTTATATTATCATTATTAAGGGAGAAATAAATATTATGAATTGAAATAAATTAATATATAAATAATTAGACTAAAATACCTAAGAAAATATGATTATCTTGCGGATTTTATAAGATTGTATCGAAAAAACACTGAAAATGATCAGCAAATATTGTTTCTGAAAAATCTGATTTAAATTATTAGATTATTATTTACTTATTGAATTATAAGTTCATCAATAAAAATAATATTAAAATTATTTCTATTTCCATGTTCACTAATGAATTGATTATTTTTATGATATTTCTAAATAGCTGGTTAGCTAAATAAAGGCAATTAATTATATATATTAAATTTTAAAGAGGAAGTTATGTTAGTGATTTTATTTCAATATTATTTTGATATCTTGCTTTCATAAATAATAAATTTTATAAGAAAAAATTTGGATCTCTGGTTTATAACAATTGTAAATATAGAAAGCATTAAATATTTTACAAAATACAAACACCAGTAATAAGAAAATAATAATATAATTCTGTAAGATATATTTTATATATATTTTATATATAAAGGAACTCATCTCAATTTTTGGCATGTGTATTTTACCAATAGGTTTTTGATTTTTCAATATCTGGTTTAATGGTGGCTTATCCTGGTTTCCATGAAGCTGGACATACTTCACCATGTTTTTCGACATATTAGAATGCTTACAATAATCTTAGATATTCATCTACATTTCTAGAGGTAGAGATTTTTAATACCTTCCGACTGGGGCATCATTAATTGAAGCATGACGTAAATTTTAATTACCATCAATTAAGAATGTTCCTCTTAGTGAAAGTCCACTATCTGTAAGAACTCCATAATCTGAAGAGATTTGTTTGGTCAAATCAGATAAAAGGAGAATGTCCAATCCTCCTAAACCTCCATCAGCTTTGGGCTTTTTCACATATTCAGCATGTGAAAAGACTGAATCAACTGAACATCCGAGGACTTCACAGTTGTTTTCTCTGAATTATTTAGCTAACTTAGAGAATTAGATGATTTCTGTGGGGCACACAAAAGTGAAATTCAATGGGTAGAAGAAAAGCAATAAATACTTGCCTTTGAAATCAGTCAATTGAACTTATTCAATAGCATTTTTAGTAGCATTCCTTATGAATAGATTTATTGATAATACCAGGCATTTGTTTTGAAGAAGGGGGCGGCTTTTTATATGATTGCTTTTCCTGACATTTAATGATGTGGAATAATTAATGATTAATTGAGATTATTCTTAAATAATTTATATATCTAAGATATACTCCAAATTCATAATCAAAAAATTTACTCAATAAAAATTGAGGGAAAAATCATCCATTAAAAACTAAAACAATTTTTTCAATCAAAAATCCTTGGTGATATACTGATAGATGCAAGTCAATGTAAAAATCCAATTAAAAATAAAAAATATGATCAAAGTACTCTAATAAATATCTAAATCAATTACTTTAAATTGATAAAATTCAAAGAGCAATAAAATCTCTTTTTTTAATCTTTTAAAATCAGAAAACAAAATATGAAATAACCTTAGGGATTAATCCTAAACACTAAATTTAGATTAACTTGAGAATATCATAGAAGTTAGATAATTAAATGATATATTGATGCCATTTTAATCTCAAGAATTTCAAATAAGAAGGCAATTAGAAATATTTTTATGAGAAGATATATCTACTTGATTAATTTTTCGAATATCAATTATGTCATGAATTCAAATTATTATTACAAGGCCTTATTTCTTGAAAACTATAATGTTATTACAATAAAGGATAAAATAATTTTGTTGTGTCCTACAAAGATGTGAAATTTAATTAATAACAATATTCTCATAAATACCATCAAAAAAAACTTTGATATTTTATATTTTTGAGTCAATGTTCATGCTTTAAATATATAACATTTAGATGAGTAAAATTTGTAAACAGATCTTAACTACATTTCTCAAGAGGTGAAAAAGTAATAACAAAAATCAATAATGTATTTTACAATTATAAATAATTTATAATTAATCAAAAAAAAGCCAGAATCAAAGGAAGAGAAATCAGAAGAATAGTAAATAGTTTTGAAATAATTTATTGATCATTAATTATATTATTAGAATGATAAGTATCGTAGATCGTTAAGAAAATACTGCTAAGAATATAATTATCAAATTAACTCCAAATTGTATTTTATATAGTTAAATTTTTATTCATGAATAAAAAACTATTCCCAGTTTTATTGAGACAATTCAATAGAACAAGATATAGAAGTGAAAAATCATTAATAGAAGATATTAAATATAATCCTTCTGGAGACAATGAACTTAAAAGGATTTTTTAAAAACACATTTCTTTAATTCGTTCATATAAATAATTGTTAGAGGTCTTAGACTATAATTTTACTCAGGTGAATTAGAATGAGATTATTAAAAAACTTTAGAAGGAATTTGATGATAGAGCTAAATATGGGTTTAATTGTTCTAATGAATTATTTATAAAATTTTTTGCAAAAGTTTTCGAAAAAAGTAATTTATGATATTAAACATAGATTTTTGGAGCAAGGAATTTGATGATTGGCTAAAAGTATACTTAGAATAAAATGTTAAAAAAATGAGCTAATCATATTCTTAATAAATGAAAAAAGCATTATAAAATTGTAATAAAAACGAAGAATACACCTAAATATTGGATGATCATGTAAAGTAAATCGAAAGTTTGAAATAATTAATATGATATAATATATGAATCAAGATTTTAGACAATGCCATTTTTTGGCAATATCCTAGCTCGATATACAATATATTGTCGTTCATCTAATTTATGTAATAAATGAGCTCGGATATTTTGAAGAACATATTATTAATAAATCTTAGTAATCTTTCAATAAAGTTTTGAAAAAGAGATATATAAATAATTTTTGTGTAAATTAGTATAACAATCAGGATGAATGACATATGGTGGTTTCATTTATATTTTACATTTAATGATAATATCCTTTCTCTTGGATACTTTATAGAATTTATGCATAATAAGTACTTTTTGTTTATTTAGAGATCCAGAATTTAGAATTTTAAATTTGTTTTACTATGGAGCAGAAGCATTAAATAATTCTTTCTCTGCTTCAACCAGGATTGTGTTCTTCTTAAAAATCCCATTTTTCTTCTCTCTTGATCTTTATCTAGAGGAAACTCGAGATGCTTGCCTTGATTTTTGCAATATCAATTTTTCATTATTAAGGATAGCTAAAAATTTATCAACATTTTCTCTGGTTTTATTAATTTCCTATGAGAGATTGACTTTAATATCTGTAATATTTGACCTATAAATAAATCTATAATATTTACAATCTTACATTGTCCGTTATACCTAAATCTTAGGTTGGATTTGAATAAAACTTTCTTTTGCTTATATCTATGACTTTTTCCTATACATGGATATAATTTTTACTAATCTTTTGAATTTGAGTTCTCTTTCTTGAAACCTTTTCATTTATAATAATTATGAGTGATCAATTTTCGAAACATTCTTGATTTCATCTTCTGAGTCATTATCATCTGCAATATTCTGCTTGATGTTTCTGTAGCAATTATCTTCTAAAGTAAGAAGATTTACACATTATTTGTGCTTTTGATAATTGTTGATATTCTCAGATTCTATCTTATCAATAATCTCTTCTCTCAAGACACAATAATTCATGTATTGTATCATTTAGGGAAAACTCAAAGGGACAAAGGTTAGTAGTTGAGTAGGATCTATTTTATTTATTTCATAGTCTTCTCTTATTTTCTTCATTAATTAAACAAACACTAAAAATGGTGAAATTTATGATACTGTTTAAGGCTTCTTGATTTTTGAGAGCTTGCTTAAAATCTGTCCAATTTAATTTATCTAAAGAGTATTGATATTTAACTATTACCATCTTCATCCTCATCAATGCTTTTGAAGAATTCTTTTAGTTTTGATTTGTTGATGTTGATTCCATATTTAATGAACATGTCGTACAATTCAGATCTATCTAGAAATTCTAATGAATTTTAAGAGATACTTTATACTTGATTTATCTCTATCAATAGAGTTAAAGACTGCTTTCATCATATTTTATTCTTTGAGTTCTGATTCATAGAGAATGTATTAATCTTTAACCCTAGACTTGTAACGATTTCGTAACCATTTGATGGTATCGAAAGTTTTGAGATTATAATTCATAAATTTTATTGTACGATTATAGATAATCAATATCATTTTTTTGCTTATTGTGCTGCCAAATCTTCGTCCATTTGTTTAAGTTAGGCACCACCTCTGAGTAGACCTGATCTTCTTGCAGCAACAAGACCGACTTTTTGACCAGGAGGAGCATATCTTGAAAGTGTGGATGGATGACCAATATGTTGTTAATTACCACCACCATGAGGATGGTCAACTGGATTCATGGCCACACCTCTAACTTTTGGCCAGCATTTTCTAAGTCTTCTGTATTTGTGGAATTGTCTTCCTGCCTTAAGAATGGGCTTTTCAGTTCTACCTCCTCCAGCAATCAATCCTAAAATAAATTCAAATAAATTACCGACTGTGGCTCTGCAAAGAGCACTAAGTGTTTTTCTGGTACCAGATGGTAATCTAACTCTTGTTGTTGTTCCATCATCTGAATGACCAATAATGGTGGCATAACAACCAGTTGCTCTTCCCAATGCTCCTTTGTCTCCTGGGTGTTCCTCCAAATTGCAAACTACTGTACCCTCTGGGATTTATCCAATAGGAAGTACATTTCCTGTGGCCAATTAAGCTAAGATTCACAAACTAAATGTTACCTTTTGCTCCGCAATAAATGTATTAGCCAGTGTATGATCCTTCAGGAGCAATGAAGAGTTTGGTGACCTTCTTGTATTTGTATGGATCGTTGAATTCAACCTCAGCAAGTGGAGCTCCTCGTCCTGGATCGTGACGAATAGCAGAAATCACACCTCTGACATAGCCGTGTCTCTCAGCATAATCAAGATGTCTGTATTAGGGAGATCCGATTCTTTAATTTTGATGTGCTTTGAAAACACTGTTTGATTTGCCCTTTCTTTGTGCTCTGATTCTCTTACCCATTTTTAAAAAGATTTTAAAATTTATTTTAAGGGGCAGTGATAAATTCTTTAATAAACATCATTAATTCTAATATGCTAACTTCTGGGCAATGTCTATGAATTTTATCATGATCAGGATAAGGTTTGCCACTTTCTTTAAGGTATACTTGTTTTTCTTCTTCTACACAACTAGTTTCTATTCGCCTTAAGATTTCACTTTATCCTTCTGCATCTCCTCGACCATAAACACTAAGATTTTAATATCTTAAGATACCATTGCAGATGAAACAGGTGGTTCTGAATTTGCATTGTTTTGGGAAGAAGTTCTGCCAATCATCAATTTCAGTGCCCATATTTAACGATATCCCCTTCAATCCCTTCTACTTCAAGAATCTTAAATAGATGTCCTCAATTCTGGTTTCTGTATCTACTCCTAATCCCCAATTCAATCCACAATACTCACAAAACGGTTTTGTGATTTTCTCAAGTAATCCACCTATATATTTGATTGCTGTCTTCATATGTCTGGAGCGATACAACCAATATTTCAAAATGGCCTTCGTGGATTCACTCATGTTATCGATTCTTTTATTGAATTTCTGTGGTGAAGTGCGAGCCATCTCAGTTCTCGAGGAATTTTTGGTGAATTGCCTGAAATTCCAAGCATTATCAAATCCAGCCACAGGATCTTCTTCGTTCTTCTTTTCCAATGGACCATAAATTGCATTAAATTTATCCAAAATGATTTTCCTTTTTGATTTCAAAGTTTTCGGACTTAATCTAGATACATAATCACAAATATTGATACATTAATTAGATATTGTCAGCCAACCATTATTTATTGGAAGTAATAAACAACTTTTTGAAATGATCATTAGTAAAATCTTAGAAATTATTATTGATTTCAGAGAGTCGTTCAGTCTACTCCCTAAACTCTATGGCTTGATTCCAATTGGGAATAAGAAGTTTAGGTCCTTAAGGAATTTGACTGGTCGACAATTTATCAATATCACCAATTGAGGACATTACTTGCTCATCTTAAGGTGCTACTCTACTTGAAATATCCCAGATTTTTAATCTCTTTCCTATTTCAATAAAAAGATGATGCAAAAAGAATGCTACTACAACCCAAAAGAATATTATAAATATGAGGGCTTGTTTAATTTAAATAAGGTACCTTCATCATTAAATATGTTATATTAATTCACATAGATGATGTGAGATCCAAAGATGATCATCTGGATTGCACAAACCTACAATGTGGTTATGAAGTAGTATTAAGAGGAATAACACCATTCTATAATAAATCTATATATTGTTACAATCAAGGGAACGGAAACAAGTCTCGCAATTCAAATCGTTTTGAAATTCGCTTGCCTTCCAAAAGAGATTTCTATTTCTGAATCGTTCTCTTGTATTGGTTATGTAAGTGAGAAAATCCAATTCGTGGTATTACTCAACAAGATTGTATCCAAAGGTATCAATCATCATTTGAAAGGGAATCAGAATTATGGTCCATAAAAAATAATAGATGAATTCACTCTTATTAATCTGATAATCAGCCAATAAATTGGATTCATCATAAAAGAACCACATGATCGTAGTAATAAAAGGATTGAATACTAAAGTTATGATATCATTGGCAAAATTGGAGAAATAATCTATCAAATCTGTTTGATCTTCATTATCTGCTGCCAATTCCTAATGAGTGCCCTATTCCTCATTGTATTGTTGAAAAGTCTTATGATGCTAATCAAGGAGATAGGTTCTGAATTTATTTTCAAACTCATCATAATCATCTTTAGCGAATGAATTCTCATGATTGTTTGATGAAATCTTATTACTCACAAACGATTCATCATCCGAAGCCAGATTCTCCTTCCCATCATCCGAAAACACTATATCTGAATCAGAATCATCCTCATTAGTCTTGAGTACTTTCTACATCTCCACCAACTTTTCATCTTCCAATTCGAAATCCTCCTCCTCCTCATCCAATAATCGTTTCAACATCTTGTACACCTTATCAAACTGCCCCTCCAATTCCTCAGTTACAATATCCTGAATCTTAATCACATAAGCTCTTTCCACCATTTCAATACCCTTATCCACAATGGTAGACAACAAGAAGTCATAGAATGTTGGATTACCCATTGTGGCCACATTGATGTATGTACTACAAATAACTCCAATGGGACTTGAAATTAGATTGTTGTCAAAATACACTTCCAAAATGTACTCCAAAATCATCTGTAAGATTTTTAGAAATATCAGGAACATGTAAGCATTGTTCGCAAACAGATCAGAATAAGAAAATTAAGTCACTATTAATATAATGGTTGCGATAAAAGCGAGACAATATATAATGCGACTGCGTTTCCATAATCTTACATTCTTAACATTTCCATTGTAATCTTCTTCGGGATTGATCTCCGGAATATAAATGCCACTGATAAAATATACAATGTATAATCCAACTGTTATCATGGCTAATCCGGTTCTAGCATTTCTTAACAATCTGAATGAATCACTTGTGTATTTCAATTGATTCTTAAACAAATCAAAAAACACTACTGCACACCCATCATCAGATTCAGAATAAGGAGTCATATTGCAACTCAGACTCAAATTAGTATTCCATAGTTTTCCTGCCATTATAATTGATATCAAGATATAAACTGTCAAAGCAGGAACAAATGCCAAACATATTCCATACAAACTGCTTGTCCAGAATATTCGAATATAAATCAATAAATTGATCTTTGGCCTTGGCCTCTTCCTGTTGGTAATGTAATGATAAAAGAGGAAAATGGCCACTTCCATTGCTAAAATTGCTCCTATGATCATGTACAAAATGAAATAGACTGGCCATTCAAGTGCAAAATTATTGACTAATTATCCTTGAGTCATCGATATGAAATTGAAGATCAGATTGTAAGTTATTTCTGCCTTACCAGCCTTTTGATCCTCGCTTAATTTGTAAAAGTTTGTGAATGTTACTTATCCTGTAATTATTCTCTTTTAAGTCTTAGTAACTTAATAGTAATGAATATCTAAGTTCACTTCTAGAGGCATCATTCCACTCGGGATTGAGTTTACTGTCTAAATTTCAACAATTCCATTAGACGGTGCCTCATAACTTGAGCTGAAATCTTTTGGATCCAGTGGGTCTGCTTATATAAAGAATAGAGTGTCCTTGTCATTCAATTCAAACCATCTGGGTAATCGTGGATTGATATTGTATTTCTCATCCATAATGCAATACAATTTTAAATCATTACATTCATCACTTATGGGACTCATACTAAATTAAAATGGGTTGATTGCTTCAGTTTCATTCTCATTGTAAAGTGTGCAATTGCCGTGTTAGATCAATTGGTAAAAGTAAATATATTAGCCAAATCCTTAGCAATTGGAGAAAAAGGGAATGTAGGGAATGACTATATTGTTTCTGTCCCCCCAATACTTAGACTGTGGTGAGTAGGTAGTGTAGGAATTCTGTTTAAAGAAATTGTTAGATGAATAGGATATTATGTGATCTTGATAATCAAATGAATTTAGGGGAAGGGTATTGGCAGGCAAGGCTATCTAATCTGCCTTGGATTGTATGAACACAAAAATGCTATTTGTATTTACTAAGGCTGTTGATGGTTCCATATTCTAAACCTTGGTAGTGTTCATGAATTGATATTTCTAAGCATAAAATTCTTAGGAGTTGATCTGAAACAGAATCTAAAATGTTATTGTCTTATATGCAAAGATTATAAATTTAAAATCACTTACCTTCTCCACATCACCTTATTCAAAAATATCAGGCAAAGCTATTGTGTTATCATCCAATTTAATGTTGATATTCCAATCGTCTTAAGTGTAATTAAATTATGAGATTCCCTAGTCGTCAGTATACTTATCCAAATGTCTGAGATCGATTATCAACTCAGTCAAAGTAAATGCATTCAAAGTATATTTGGTAATGTATTGATTCGCTCCCTTTATTGTTTAATTTGTTTCATCTTAAGTACTCGGCTTGAATTATTCATTTACAAAGTTTAGAGGATTCACATCCGCATAAGATTAAACTGATTCTACTAAATCTAAACAAAAGTAAAACCAAAATAATGATTAAGTTATTTTTTTCATTAAATATATTGCTTTAATTACATTCTCTCATTATTTGAAAAACAAACCATTACACTTCCAACTAGAACAAAGTTAAAAAACATTATATTATTAAAAATGATCAAAATAATCAATAATTTTTCTCGAACTCATACAGAGCGTCATCGTGTAATTTAGACTAAGATAATTCAATAAAATTTACATCGTGCTCATGAACCTAAAATTGCCAAAAACGAACATATTCATCATCCTTCTCCTCTTATGCAAAGTCATGCTTTACTGCTGCTTTGCTTTACTGTTCAAATTCCATCACCTACTCTTTCTTTTGCTCTCCCTCTCCAAATGACTAGAAATCCTATTGCTATGTCCCTTCTCCTTAACTCTACTCCTACCCCCATGAAAAGTTAGACCAATCCTACTATTATTACTATTATCCATCAGTTGAATTTGATTAATCATTACTACCTATATTGAAAGCATCAAAAATGTTTTATATGTTCTGAGTATTGCTTTCATTCTACATCTTCTCATCATGATTTGATTTCAAAAAATCGTCATATTTATTTTGGATGTCCTCCTTATTAAAATCAACCTCTTCGTTATTATCAGCTCTTGTATGACCACCCAATTCGTGATTATTCAGTTTCTCAGCTTTATCAAAATATTATTCCTTAAACTGTTTCCAGGTGTCCTTCTCCAATTCTGATTATAAAAATGGGTATTTTGATGAAAACTCCTCCAAAAAATGAGCCAACTTAGTTACAAATCCCAAATACTCCTTTCTCTAATTCTTATCGTTACTCACTTCTGAAGTACACTTCAATAAAAATTGGATAAACTCATTTTGATTGAATAACTAATTATTATATGATGATTTATTACACTCTAAACTAAACTGTCCAATCTCTACTCGATTATATGCACCAAAAACCTATAATATTGCAGATGCAAAATATCATGCTTTTCATATTTGATAAATAATGAATTATAAACTTTGAAGATATCCAATTCATTCAACTTAGTAACAAAAGATTCTTAATTTAAACTTATGCAAACTCCAATTATTTCCAGAATTTTAACCTTGTGTTACCCAAAAATACGTGCTTCTGAGTTTTACAAGAACTCTAACCATTTATTTAGATGCGACTCTATTCTATTGAATAGCTCCTGCTAATTCACTTAGAATATAGCACTTTCAGCTGGATCTCCTTGTCTTGTGGCTATTTTGTAAAGCAATGTGAGCAGATTATACAAAGCAGTTCCTGAAGCAAGAGAGACGAAGTTGTTCTCATGAACAATAGATTTGCAGAATTGATCTATCGATTCTCCATATAAGAATTCAAAGAGTGGTTATGCTTTGAAAATTACATAGGCCTTTAAGGTGATTTCCTGGATGATGTGAGATACATTGGTTGATACCTGATATGATTTTATAATGATTTACTTCAAAATTTGAGGTATCAACAATTCTATCAACTACTCCTTTGATTAATTGAAGTCTCTAAGGTGTATAATCTACTTGTGTTTCTTATTCGATTGTTAATAAGCGAATTACAAGTTCTGTAACTGAACGAGATTATAATTGTTTGATTAATCCATCTACTAAATTCTAATATTAATAGAATTCGGCTAGAAAGATGTCTGTTCTCATTTTTAACAGATTAAATAGCACATTACATACATATCCTGCCAAAACAGGGTTCACCTCTTCGTCGGAAACAAAAAATTAAAATAATTTATGCAATAGAGATCTAATCATATTGTATATGGTGATACCTGTCTTCTCCAAAAAATTACTCTAGAATCTTAGGATTCTCACAACACACCAACAATTCACATGAATAAAACGGATATCTAAATGCTCTTTTTGAATTTGAATCATCTACTGGCATCTCAGTTAAATAACTGACCAACTCAGCCACTTGTTTCTTTTGCATACTACATATAATTCAAAATCTTACTATTCCATAAGTTTCTAATTTTGATTTCTGAACTCACCAATTATTAAATCATCTTCCAACAGAGTAGTCAACTACAAGTCTTGGTTTTCAAAATGACGATCAAATCCATTCTCCTTCATAAGCATACCGAATTGACTCCAAAATTGAGCACTAAAAATAAGCACCTACATTCTTACCTGAAATTCATCGTGAGAATTAATTTTATTAATGGAATAATTATCAAATGACTTTTTGAATTAAACTCAAAACCAAAAGAGTCAACTTTTTGTGCTCACTTAAATTATAAGATGCATTTATATTTAGGCTTGATAAAAAATTCAATTTTAGAGTGACAACAAATTATAATTTCTATTAGGATTCCTTTTTCCTATATGAAATCAAATTTAAATTATAATATAATATATAATATTATAACCTTCATTTAAGATTAATAAAATCGAAGATAAAGATAGATTCGAAATAAATAAAGACTCATTTTACTATTTGGATCCTTCCTTTTAGAGGATATTAAATAAATTATAAATTATACCCAAACCTCCCTTATTGATATCAATTGAAATTTAATGTAGAAAATGATAATCAATAATTGTTTATAAGAATATATTACCAAAGGATTCTTACTGAAAAGTAATATTGCTCACATTCTCATGATAAGAACTAGACTTCCATTCTCTTTTATAGTAAAATTGACATATTCCCCAAGCTCTTATAATCAAAAGTATAGATCACTTTCATCCTGAATTTGCATAATGATTCTTTTGATACATTTGTTCTTCAAATACTACATTAGTTAATTACATTAATAATTATGTATATCATATAATAAAGATGACTTAAAACTTATTGATTTTAAACTAAATACTAACTTTACAATTCACTTTTTTTTTCTTAAAGTAGGTACTCTTATAGTAGGAGCATTGTCTGTATTTTGCATTTCAATCTATTATTGTAAATCTTATTTTTATTATTGCTATTATTATTGCTATTATTATTAGGCTGTCGGTTTTAATTAGATGGTTGTTTCTTGTGAGGCAGTTAAAGAAGGCGGACAAGATCCTCTTCTTAGAAGCTTTAGAATCTTTTTGGATTATTTTTAGGTTTTCAATTAATAAATTCTAAGGAAGCCTTCAGAGTTTTCAGGCTTAAACCCTATTCTCAAAATGTCATCAAAATAACCTTTTAGATACCAATTGTCCATTTAGATCGAGCTGAAAGGACCTAATGTACATCAAAAATAATACCCTAAACCTTTAAGTAATCATCCACATAATACCATATTTTTGAGAGTAAATGATTAGCTTGTCCAGGAGTACTTCTGCTGAATACTATTTCCTTTTTGATGCTTTACAATTGCTACTAGCTCCAATCAAAAGTATTCGATTATTTTGGTTAAGGAGTGAGGATTTATTATTCATCGAAACGAAATAGATCTCCCCCTCCGCTTTAATAGACACCAGCTGTTTTGAGAGGAGTAGCACAATTACTCGAGTACACCAGTATTTCTATTTTTAATCACTAAACAAACCTTGATTGAAACCACGTATGGGTCGAGCCTAATATGGATTCTGGCTCAGAGCCTTAAAAGCCTGTGGGTAATATTGGCATAATGCTTTGAAGGATTCAGGCATTTACTCAAGAGGTTTCTATCGATAGTGAGCAATCAATTAGGCTCTAGAAAGTTTTTATTTCATAAAATATAAATAACAATGCCAGAATTTCCTTTTTCCTCTTTTGCTTAGCACAACACTTAACAAAAAAATAAGAATGAAAGAACTTATAGAATATTACTACTAAATTTGTTATTTACTTCACGAATCCAAGTCTATCATTTTTAAGACTCCTCTAATCTACTCGTTGTCATCAATAATATCAACAGAGAAAGATTTCTTTCTCATCAAATCCTTCAGTTCTTCAGAATCTAGATTTTATCGGATTAATATATACCTGTTCGCTCGAGAATTGAAATAAGGGCGGTCTAATAGTGTTCGCCCTTATTTTTAAACTCAACTACAGTATCAGATTCAGGTTCATATTGAAAACTATTCTACAAATTATGGCTGAGCCACTATTATTGGTCGCTGCATGTATCTTAGGATTTCTGATTTCTTTATGATGTCTGCAAACTTCGTTCCCGAACCTTGAAGACATTCTATATAATCCTATTTCTAGGCACAATCCTAAATATTCTCGATTGAGATGATTGTTCAATGTATCTAAAATAGATTGCAATCAATACCTCCTTTCCTATTAATGGTGATAGAAGGAACAATCCTATTTATTGCAATTTGAATTCACACATTGTTTAGTTCTAAATAGAATGGGATGGTATTCTAGTTCCTTCCACCCATGACATTTAGTACAATTAAAAGCATCTGGACATCCATAACTGTATTCCGTAATGTATTCATTGGTATTCCAATTGGGGCATGACTATGGAATGTAATTGTATCCTTGGGGTTTCCTTCTAAAGTCTTACCAGTTGTGTGCATAAACACATAGGGACTTGTCATGTTAAGTTAGATTGAATGGACACCAAACTGTTTTGTAATAGAAAATGAAGAAATCGTCGTCATATTCTAAATTGTGAATGAGTTCTATTGCTATGTCACCTTCTGAATGAGCAAACGAACAGAATTTCCCATAATCACATTGTAGAATATTATTGGGGTAATAGGAGCAGAATTTGGTTTTGTAATTGTCTACTCTATATAGTTATTCCACTCTATTATGAGCTCTATTGCAATTGTCTCCATATGGACAAATTGAATTATTTTCGATGTATTGACACAAATCAGCTGAATACTCTACTGCGACCCTAAAAACTTGGTGAAATCAAGCGATACCTCTTGCGATCCTTGGGATTGTGAAAGAAGGGACATTGCTTGTGATTGTGATTCCCCATAACCTTGCAAGGTTAGACTTTGAAGAATCCCAAATCTAAATGTTCCACTCTTACTTATTATTGCAATTGTTGACTGAAACCAAGATTATTATGAGTTACATCTGTGGTTTCTAAGCATATACTATTAAATTACCTGTCTCATTTAATTTTGTATTTTTCTCAGTTTTCAATCCCGAGTTCATACTTAGCATTCCTTTTGGTATGACATCTGGAGGCATCAAGTTCTGTGTTTGTTGTCTTCTATTCCCCTGATTTCTATAATTCGAATTGTATTTTTACAGACCTTTCCTCATTTAATCACGAGGAATCTACATAAATTAATAAATTATGAACTCAAAAACACTGAATAAATTAATAATTGGGCAATTAAATTTCTAATAATCACAAATCTTTGCAATTTCACTTTTGATTATTCAAATATATTAAATAATGATACGTTTTTAAATATTAAGTAATATATCAGAATTATTTATGAATCCAAACAAGTCTTCTCAGGGAATGGAGCAGGCCGATCAACTTCGACTTAGAGGTTGTATTCTTATAATAGGATAACAGATTACCTTGTGGCTGACACTTTCAAGAATCTGCAACTTAAGAGATAGTGCTTTAGCTCTTCTTATGGGGAACCAAGAGTAGTCGCTAGCCTATTGTTTAGCTCGTATGTAGTTGTCCACACCATTATTAAAATCGGATTGCTTCATTCTCAAATAGCACATATAGAATAGGTAATTCCAAATATTGTGTTCAACCTTGATGTGATGCCAAAATCCGGTGTTCTGACTTGTCCTATCAAAGACTAGTCTATCGATCCCGCAGATAAAGCATTTATGATTCTAATCCTTCTCTTTCTGTTTCTGAACCGATCTCAATTCAGAGTAGGAAATAATGATCACAGCAAGGAGAACATTAATTATGCACAGCTTAATGATTATGTTGATGATGTTGTCGTAGAAGAATCTGCCATAATAGTTATTGAGATTGTTGAGGTACATTTCCTCAGCCTTTTCTCCTATGTTTTCCATGAATCTACCTCCGACAGACCCATCGGTTTTGAATGTCCAATCAAAAGTCACAATAACGCATTGCCATAAGTGATTGCAAAGATTCTGATTCTTATCAGTTATAAAAAACTCAAAGAAATAAACGTAGGATATCAAGGCTACCCAGTATTCAAAAAGTATGATTGTCAACCATAATCCAATAAACTTAAACTTAGCCAACCACACAGCCTTTAATATGGGTATGAGGGGTTCCAAATACAGAATATGGATCAAATGAAATGCCAAAAAAAATGGATGGATTGTTATTCCAATAATATTAAATGCTATCTAAAGAATGTAGTATATGATGTCGAAATCAATGACCAGAACTATGATTGAGATGATCACCTTAATTAACCCAGAAATCAAGTGTCCAATAAGTGAAGATGCATGCCACGCATTCCAAACAAATTATAGTTTAACAGGAGCTTTGTCAATGAGATAAAAAAACAAAACCATGAAACTAAGAGCATTAAAATAAGACATCTTACTTGATAGCTAGATTCAGATAAGCCAACATCATCAAATAGTATTTGGTATTTGTGTTATTATAGTCTTATAAGAACCTTGGCTCATTTAATCGATAATATTAAATTACATCAGGATCCTTTGGTTAATATCCAGGAGGAAATGCTAATTAAGTATAACTTAAAATGATAATTAAATTAATGAAGAACCCATTGTAGAAAGCAAGTTACATCCATAATTTACCTCTTCTAGCCAGAATCTCTAAGAACTTGTGTTTCTTAAAGTAATCTCTCAGAGCCTCTTAATGCAACATAAACTTGTAGGCTGAATCCACAAAGTTAACCAAACTGATAATCTTTGTTTTGGTGCTCGTTCTGTCTGCTTGATCCAAGAATTTCTTCTTTATTTCTTATCTCAATAAGTAGAAACAAGGGAGTTTAGGGAAGTACGTTAAGTAAAGTACATCATCCTTTACAAATTCAACTTGTAATGTATTCATTTTGTAAAATTAAAAAGCCTTGTGCATCATCTCATGCTTTTTGATTATGTTCATCTTCTCTTCGACTTATCCACTGAATTATTACTTGATTTGATTCAACTACTCCAACCCATGTTTCATCAAGGATTACCCCAATCTAGACAGTTCGTTTAAAATGTTATCCCTCAAGAAATCTTAGACTAACTATCCTTCATCATCATTCTTCTTAAATTCTTCCAAATCTTCCACTACATAATTTAGTTCCGAAAGAATAACATATAAAATGTAAGCATTGAATCCACTTTCCATAATGAAATTCGGTTTATTCACAAATATCAGCTTCGAATAATTGTCCTCGCCAAACAAATTCACCATTTGATGATAAACATTGACAAAATGTTATACTAACACAGTCTTGGGAACTATTTTCTTCAATTTCTATACAATATAATCATCCTTGGTGTTAATTTCAGCAACTACCAATAAGATTATTAGACACTAATGTTTCAATTAAATTATTTGCACTTCATCCAAATACTATTTTAAAGATGAGTCATTTAACACCCTAATAGAGAACTCAACAAACTTAGAATTGGCCACTAATGTTTGATTTGGTCGACATGCATATGCTTGTGACTTCAAAGTCTTTAAACACTAAATAAGTTATTCATAATTGTTCTTAACATCCAAAGAACATAAATAGTTGATAGTCTACTGAACAAGATCATATGACTTTTTATTATTCTTCTGATAACGAATCAAGTTTTGTAACTCTTTATTGTTGTCATTACACATCAATTCCATTATTTACAGTACCAAAGTACATATTTTTAAATCCTGCTCTATCGTCAATAGCATTTCCATTTTTTAAAAGAATTTGTCACTGGATATAGCAAGACTCAAAAATGTTAAGGTTGTCTTCTACACTTGCTTACAAGTCATGAGTTCCTTAATTAAAATCAACAATTAAATGATGTAGTCATTTTCACTTTCATTTTCCTCCCAAATTAAAGTGAGAATTATCTTAGTGCCTCCCAATTGATCGAGTATTTTAATTCTGTTCTAATCAATTTTTATTATTTGAATCAACAACTTTAATGCAAAAATGGCACTTTGTTTTGATGCTTTGTTTGACTTCCAAAATTACAAGAATGCTAGGATCTTTTGCAACATATCATTATTAGTCAAAATTAATTGTCTCTTCTCTTTATCCTCCCAAAAATCACTAGTGAACATATCACTCACATGCCAAATGGATTAGGCTAATTGGTCAGTCTCTGTCAATTCCTTGATTTTTTAGTTGTTATCAAATAACTTCTTAAAGAATTCCCATAATTCTAAATCATTACACCCTTGATCCGATCCATCACTACCTTCAGTCACTTAGTATTCCTCAAACTTCTCAGTTTTAAATGTGTCTCCATTCAAATCACTCATCAATCCCTCTTAATCAGAATCTGTTTCACTCGTTTCATCAGGAACTTTCAAATCAAAAGCTTTAACCAATCTATGCACTTGATATTTAGTTGAAGTATCACTATTCTTGGTTAATTATGAATATTGCTTTAAAACACTCAAAGCATAACTTCTAATTTGTGCTATGTCAGTCTTGAAAGAATTTTTCTTATTGGCATATTCATTGTATGTATTTATCAATGGCAACAATCCCTCCACAATATAAGTCTTAGCAGAAGTCTATAAAAACTCTTATTATTCAAGCCAAGATGCTTCAATACTGATAATTTGGAGAAAGTAATTCTCGTGAATTAACAACAACTTCTTCTTCTTCTTTGATAAAGTGAGTATAATTCTGCAGATTACAAATTTGATCTACAATTAATTATACAACTTACTTTAGTTATGCTATCCTATAACTCAAGGTCTAAGTTTGTATTTCTCATTTCCTGAGTCTTTTCCAAAAAGTACGATGTCAAATCAGTGAAATCAAGCACTTCCAACATTTTGACTGATAAGGCTGCTCTATCATCATGGATTAGGACGACTTCTATGATTTTGAGGAAACTCTAACGAAATTCTTCAATATTGGGCTAATTTGGGTAGAACTTCTAAAAGTTATAATTATCCTAGAATGGCTAAAATGTTATATTCCATAGAAATTACATTGATGTCTTTAGATTCACATTGTACTAAAGCCTAATAGATATCCTTATACAGAGATTGGCATTATTTGTTTCTTACTATGGATGTAAAGAGTTCTATGAATGACTGATATTTCCCATAGAGTTTGACGTATTCCAACAACTGATACAAATCATTAGAGTTCACCAAAGGCAATAAGTTATGATTATTAGAGAATAACTCATTGATCAACTCGATCTGGCCTAAATTCACCATGTTGTATCTTAACAATGGCCTTGCTAACTTGATCAGAACATACCTAGTTTTGATAATAATACAAATTACTCTTGATTTTATTAATCATTCCTAACAGATAACCCTATTAATCGAAGACAAGCTTAAAAGATTTATAGAATCTTTTCAGTCAATTCCTATTAGTATTGTTTCTATTCATCATACTCTGTTAACTCAAAACTGCATTCGAAAATGTCCATATTTACATCAATCACTGATAAACACTTCACTATCAATTAATAAACCACTTAGTAACCACCACAATTCAAGAATATTCTCCTAACTGATCTCTCATTCGCTTCATTCTTTGATATTATTGTATAGATTTCAACTAGTTTCTCTAACACTTTTTCAATCGTCTCTTCATTCTTTTCATTTAATGCTATGGGAATGTCTAAACGCAACCAAATTTAGGAATTCTGCACATTATTTTTCAGCTTCTATACCAAAATGTACATAGTTCTATAAATAATCTACAAATTATTCGTCATTATCATTTATATTTACTTTAAGTAATTACAAAACTCAGATCTTTAATTTTAATACCTCTCAATCAATTCTACGATATGATTTTAGAGGACATTATCATTGGCAAAGTAAAATCCTTTCAATAACACTTCTATGAATGGACGATCTATGATCCTATCAAAGTGTCTTATTCTATTGATCTATACATGATCTTTAATTCCTCTTTATTGAAACTTCTTCTATCCTGGTTTCAGAAGATCCTCCCTCAATAATCCCTATAATGAAGTCAAGTATTTCTTTCTGTAATAAACTAAGTGAGTCTATAAATGGGACTTGTTCTCAGCGGAATCATGCAATTGTTGTTTTTCTGAGTGCGTGAACTTTTTAGAAACTGAAGGCAAGAATGTATTGGTGAAAAAAGCAATAGCATTATCGATCATAAAGTCCAATCTCATATCCAATAGATATTAAAATATTTTGCATATCTCTATCTTTATTTCTATTTCATAATCTGAAGTATTAGTTTGAGCACTAAAGGTCTTATTCTAGAATCTGTTCAATACTCGTTTAACATTCTGTAATTTCCTTAGGAGTGGATCTCTAATTGTCTCAATGCTGCTCTAATTGATTTTCTTTTACTCTGTTTTTCTAAAGAACTTTAAAGATTAAATTTTAATCATTTTTGCTAATTTCTCATTTACATTCTTAGATTTCAATTTAGAATGAGCCTTCTGATAATCGAAGTCGTATTCAAGCAACAGTGACAATTGCTATATTAATTTCTCTAATGCATATTCAATTTCTTTGGAGTCATCCATTCTCTGTTTATTCATCTCATCACTTTGTTTAGAAAACCATCCAAATTGTAAGAGCATAAATAATATTCTCATAATTTGCAGAGTGAGGAGGTTGTACACCTTCTAAGGTTGCTATTCATGAAGATTCTTCACCATTTATCTTAGATAAGAACTCAAGATCTCTTTGAATTTCTGAATTACGTAGTATAAAGACTTGGTTTCCAATTCTACCTTATCAAAAACCCCATCTTCATCTTCATAAAATATATTGTCGAAAAATGTTTGACTATTGCTGATATTCACTCTGATTAAGGTAGGTTTTACTTGAGCAATCAAAGGATCCCTGTCTAAGTAGATATTTTTACAGAGAGCAATCAAATGGGCTCTCAATTCAGGGTCAATTAAGTTGTTATTTAATAATGGAACCAGAGAATTATCACTAAATTGATCTCCAAAGTACTTAATGGAATCGTAGTTTCTTTGTAAGCATAATTATGAATATAAGAAGAATTGAGCCTTTAAAAAATTAAGTTCTTCTTAAAAATGTGGATTTGAATTCTTATGAGCTTGTTCAAAATAGGCTTCAAATTTAATTGACACTTATCCCATCTTACCATTACAAGTAACAATAATATTCTTTTCTTCATCTACAACACATTTCATTAATGTAATATTCTTCTTCTTATTGATCAATGTCTTAAAAATCATCTCTTAATTTGCAAATATTGCTTCAACTCCGAATGAACAACATGTGGCTAAGAATTACAAAATTTCTGTTTTTTGGCTCAAAGGGATTTCAGTTTTAGCAACAGAATTTAAAGAGACCTTTTCAGTCAACCACTCTAGAATGAATGTATTTTTATTTGGTTTATTGGAGGAAACTATAATTCAATATGAATATATGCAATACTCTTTCTAATTTTGGAGAGATCTTCTAGAAAAAAGCGATTTTTACAGACTAGACTGGTTAAAACTGCGATGAATTCAGGGTATAGTATGATGTGTTTGTGGAGTATGGGCAAAAACTAGAAAAAGCAATTCTGATTTTCGATATTGTCTTTGCAAATCTAAGAAAATATATTAGTAATTGTATACGATGTTAATAGTTTCGATTAATTGGACTTAGAGTATCTTGATTTGTAAGCGATAATAATAGATAATCCTTCCTTCGTCTCTATCCGCTCTATTGATGGTTTTAGTACTCTGGTAGAATTTCTCTTCCTTTTCAAAGAAATCCTTATCGTTTTAAGCAATTTGTTCAACCAATTCTGGTTTTAGCATTTAGAACAATAAACAAATAAGGGGGAAGAGAGGTTCTTATCTGAATGACTAGATTTATATAGATTGAAATGATTACGTCTTATCTGATGAATGACATCTGATTGTACTTTTGATTAGGTGATAGGTTGGATATTAATTTATTCATGAGAAAATCACTAACATAAGCCAAGACTTGTTTGACTTTTTGATAAATGAAGTAAAACTTAATTTTTAATCTGATTTCTCCTTCTTTATTTTTGATATCATAGAGAGAACACTTGATTTCTTGATCATTGATTTCTTACAACAATTCTATAGCTTCAATGAAGATTTTAACAGAATATTGAAGTAATTTAGTTTCAGTGTCCTCGTAATCTCCAATCTTCCTTAATCTCAAGATGTTGATGTTTCTATTTTCTTGTTTGTTGTTTTGATCCTGCAAGTACATTCCAGATTGATAATGTTAAACTTTGAAGTAGGAATCCTTTTTCAAGACCTTCTATCCTTCATCAATGGGAATCAACATGAAGAGGGAGAGTTTACTCAATTGGTTTGTTAAGATGGGATCACCATTCAACAATTCCAAATATCTAGAGGATTGATTATGTTTAAGTCTCACCAATTGATAAAATTAAATCTATCCTCCTTGTCCATTTGTTTTTTCGATCTTCCAATAAGAACTGCTTTGAAGTTTCTGAATCCTCTTCATACCTATTCTTTCTATCACATCATCGAAGGTCACTTTGAGATCCTCGTAGATGATCTTGGGGAGAGTCAATTAAGTCAATTGGTTCTGAAGTCTCTGGATCTAGTATTCAGCTATCTCGTGAAATGTGTCATAGGGTTGTTTGGCATTCAGAAATAACTTAAATGATATGAGAGGGGGAATGTACATTTGTTTCGCTTAGGTTTATGGCTATGAGATCTCCTGCATACAGCAAATCCTCATTCTCTTGTAGACTACTGTATAAATTCATTTTTAAGTAGGTGGGACTTATCTAGGTGGAAGACACTTAATCTGCGGATTCCTTGGAAATTAATCTTAAATAACATTTTCTATTTTAAATTGATTTTGCAGCACACAAAGTTACAGTCTCCTAGTCCAAAATACACGAGATCTGTTTCTGATATTGATAGACTGGCTGGAAATGCAACACTGTGTAATCGGAGGGAAATTCCACTAATTACACTGATTCTTGATCAATCATTACAAATCGAAGAGAATCCTTATGAACCAAATGAAAAGTGGAGGTTCCAAACAGTAATGAAGTGTCTTGCAGTTTTTGGAAACATGAGATATTGGCCATCATCTCCTCATCGAGATTGTTTTCATAAGACTTTACAGTCTGTTGTCTAGATTAAATTGTGGATTCTATGATGCTCAATTAAACTACCCTTTTTATTGATTTCCTTGTCAATGTCATTTCTCACTAGCTCTACCAATTTGCCAACCCAAAAATGATTTAGAACAGGGATGATCATAAATATGCATTTTTCAAAGTTCAGAATCTCATTCTGATGCGTGACCTTATGAACCAATAAATTATCATTAAGTTAGTCAGTTGAAAGGTAGGTCTCGATTTCACTGCATAACGACAACGATATCTGACATCCATAAGTAATCTTTCTTAGCATTATTTATAATTATTGATGGATTAAATTAATTCCAATAGACATTGTAATTGCAAATACTACTCCACACCATACTCACAAATTACTCAATCTCTAAAGTACTCCATCCCTCAATTTCAATGCAAAATAACCTTAATACCAAAAATGGATATTTTACTAAATTTAGAGTTGCTCAACAACTAAGTAAATCTCTACGTACATACCCATATAAGATATTAATTAATTCATAATATAATTACAAATAGTGAAGATATTTACATTGTAAATCATTTGATTCATTTTATATTCATTTTATAATCGTTATTTACAATGAAATCACAGAAGAGTGCCAAATATGATTGAAATACAAAACATTAGGGGAATAATTACAATAATTGAATAAATTCTTACTAAAATAAACCAATTGTTTTCTTAAGAAATCAATTCTTATCAATTTAATTATAATTCCATCTGTTTTTATAAAAATTGAGTAAGTAAACCAACTAATGATCTGTCCAATGCTTATGGATTGTTCTATATTTTTAAATGAGATAACACACTTCGATTTTTATAGAATTAAATAACCATGTATATTTCAGAATTCTAAGATGTTGATTCTAAAAGAGTTAAAGAAAGACTAGTGGAAAGTGCCTACAACAAAGTCTTGGTCTGGAGGAAGATATTCTAGGAGGGTTTGATCAATGAGCAAGGAGAAAAGCAGTATTTCTCTTTAAAGGAGGCTGCGAAATTTGTTGGTGTTCCTAAAAAGACCTTGGAGGATTATACGTCAATCTTCCACAAGGTTGGGTTAGTTGCTTCGCTGTTTGATTTCTAAGGGAAGAAGATGGGATTCCTAAGAAATTATATAAGAAAAAATAAATCAAAAATTAGAAAAGCCTCGATTGCTGAAAGATTAAAATAGGCCGAAAGAAAGAGAGAAAACTTAAATTTAATGAAAAACCAAACCAAGGGTTCAAGCTTTCTTGAAGATTTTTCATCGTCGAAAGAGACTGAACAATTTATCGAAAAGGTCTCTGATCAGAATTTGTTCAATTCTGAACTAGAAGAAATTGATGATGTGTTCTAAGAAAGTCACATCCTTTTGCCAATTTTCAAATCTTGATTTAGTTATTTATTTTGAGAGTTTATTATTTATATGTGACTTAAGATTTAGTAAGGCACTTAAAAAAATGCTCATTTTGTAATAATTACGAAGTGTTAAATTTCATTTAATATAAATTGAAAACCCAATTATAATTCATTTATAATTTAATAATTATCAATTTGAAGTAATTTTAATTTAAATAACTTAATGTAATTCTTCGACATTACAAATTTAGAAAAGAACTCCTAAAATTTAAAATCTAAGAGTATTGTTTAGCTTCCTCAGAGTCCAAAAAAGAAACACTAGATAAATTATTTGGATATGACTAATTTCAAGTTTGATTGGATTAGATTAGATGAAAAAGAAGTGGAAGTTATGAAAGAGGAGAGTCCAAACATCTACAAATTCTCACTTTAAGAATAGTTCTCTTGGTTTCAAAACCAACATACTCACATCACCTACCCACAACAGATTGAACATGGAAATGTAATTTTATGTTAAAATACCCTAGTTTATTGAATCTCTAATGAAACACTAAATTGATGAATAAAAAAGACATGACCTATTATGTTGGATGGATCACGTAATGGGAAATTGTAAATATGCTTCAATAGAAACATACTTTTTGGCAATCTCACTTTTGGATAAATTTCTCCAATAGACCACTTTAAAACTATCCAACTCGGACATGTTGGTGATTGGAGTTAGTTGTCTGAGTCTTGCCTCCAAATACAAAGATCGCCCTTGTTTATCATCCCAAGAATTGATTTAATTGACTTGTGATAAAATGGATGAACTTAGACTGGTAGAGTGGTAATTTACTATTTTAAACACTCTTCAACATTAAGTTGAAATTCCTAATTACTTTAAGATTTTCGATTACATAATGAGAGATTTGGAATACCGATATTATAAATATATCTCTTCAGATGTTGTTTAAAACTCTTTGGTGAGTAGGAAATTCAAAGCTATTTATAAGTGTGGTCTGAACTTATTAAAGTTTGTCTCTCAATATTATGATACCACTATTTTCCATCAAAGTTCCATTTCTTATGGAACTATATTCTACACTATTAAACGGATGGAATTACTCCAATATTCTATTCCTAAGGATTTAATCAACGTGCTCAAAGAAATACAACTAGACTAGGCGATCATTAATACAGAAATTGTTTTGAAACATATTTATCGATTATGTCAAAATGGGATGTCTAGCAAATAATAGAAATATTTTAAAGATTGAATTAAATTAATTGTTAATTTTTAGAAATCAATTTAGTATCAATAATTACACTGTCTTCTTCTGACTTTCAGTAAGTAATCTAATTAAGAGATATTACGATATGGATTAGTAAGACTAACGACTGAGTTTTTTTTAGATTCACTAAGTGGTTTTTGTAATTCCTTCACTTCTTTTCTGATTTAAGATTTCAATTAACAGTCTATTGATTTATAGTTATTGATTATAATATTTTACGGACTCACTTAGGGTAAGATAGAACGATTAACTGGGATGAATGTGCGACTTAAATGTTTCTTTTTTAACATCTTCGATGATGTATTACTAGGTAGAGTAGGTAGGGTTTTATTCGGTAATTATAATTCTTACACCACTTTGAGATTTTTAATTGGTATAAGTAACAATTTATCATTTATTGTTTATTGTCTTTTCACAAATACAGTATGTCTCTTCTGTGTTTTTGAATGAGTATCCCTTCTCTAAGGTACCTGCATAGTAACCGATTTATGTTAAAAATGAATATCCTTCGATAATCGAGTATCACAGGAGTTACAACGCTTTCTAAATACGATTGTTTTAGAAGATAATCTGTTTTTTATGTGAATTATTCTTCTTGCTAATTTTTAAGCTTATAGTAATTAATGGAATATTTACAAAAGCGGAGAGAGTCCTCTACAAAATCCCTCTTTTTACTTATTTGTTATGCGTGTTCTACTTAACGATGACATGTTGCTCCTTTGTACATTAGATGAGTGATCTTGGTATTGTCATGTCCACAATCAGAACAACAACAACTTCTTCTTCTGATTTTTTATTTGTTTCTGCTTTCCACTCTCCTTCCCTCCCTACTTCCAAAACGCATATGCTTAATCTAAGTTTCTTATATTTTTGGTTTTATCAATTCAAAAGAGAGAGTTCTTTATGTCTTCTTTAATGGATGAGCCTTAGAGCTGTAGTTGGTTGTATACTCGTCTTTCCGATTTACGATGAAATTATATAAATTGGCTGAACTTTCTTCGTAATCCATACTGGGTAATCCTTAAATATCTCTCTCTAATTATAGTTTCAACTATCTTACTCAATTCCTTAATCATTGTTTTTGCCTTTTGAAACAAGATATCTTATTTTAGTATTCCTTCTAATTTTTTCTCTGGGTGTGAATTAATTTTCATGACAATAATAAACTAATAGTATTATGTGTTTTATATAATCCTAATATAATTAAAATAAATTAATCAAAATCCATTTTGAACACCTTTTTCAAACCTAACTTAACATCTTAATTTTCTAATGAAAACAGTTTATTCAAATTTATATGTTACTAGATTTTATTAGATTTCTACCCAATTTTATATAATTGACTAAATGTGATATAATATTATATCACCTAATATAATTTATTCTTAGTTTTTAGACTTAGGATAAGTTGAAGTTTATATGATAAATAAAAGTTAGTATACAACATATACTTTAATAATTTTTATCATAAATGCTTAGGTTCTCTTCAGATTTTGCGATCTTTTTCAAAAACTTTAACTGAGAATCTCTAATTATTGTAATAAAAATATCAATGTATCAATTATAAAATGTAAATGAAATTTTAATCAAGTAATAAAACCAACTGAATCTCATAAATAACAACAACTCACTAATAGGGACAAATATCTATAATTATTTTAGAAAGTATAAAAGGATGATACTACTATTATTTGCCTCAAAAATTTTGAGAATACAGTTTTAACTTTAATGATTTGGTAGATTTTAATATATAAATATAGATAATTAATATTTATTAACCACATATTTCTAATTTTAAATATAAATATGTTTATATCAGTGTTTTTAGTTTTTTAAATCTTTGAAGTAATTTTTTATGGCTCGTAACAAGGATTCTTTATCATCTGGCAATTAAACAACTTTTTTGTAATCAAAGTCTAAAATTGACAGAAAACTATCATATTTTTCTTCTAACTTAAAAAAGTCAATAGAATATGCTAAGTGATACATGTTATTTTCCATTAGAAATTCGCTTTCATCTTCAAAGATAATCAGAATTTAACTCAATAAATTGTTTTTTATATTAATTGTAATACTATTTTGGCGAAAAAGAATTGCTTAGTATTTCTTCTAAATAAAAGTTAATATTATATTTTCGTTGATAATCTTAAACCGTTCTCTCTAATCTCTATAATTATGAAAAATAATATTTACTTGAAAAGATAATTTGATTAGATGTATAGTTGTTTAACAAATTTCTTTTGCACTTTCAAATCTTCAGTTTTATCCTATAAAAGTAACTCTATTTATTTTTCAACAAATTTTTTTCTATTTAACTTAATTACTGTGTGATTTCTAATTCATCCCAATATTTTTGATTTTAGAAAACTAAATTATATACATTGAAAATGCTTGAAAATTGATATCCACTTAGTAATATTAGGTAGTAGTAAAGACGAGATACATAAGGCCTAGAAAAATCACTATTTTCATTATTTTTTAAAAAATCAAGGAAATTGTTATTTTTAATGAACAACCTTTCAGCAAAAAGCGTGCACTTTGCTAAATAGCACTCTATAAGCCTTTGTAAAATATTATCAGTTCTCTAAGATTATATCAATGAATCATTGCGATCGATTTACTTTACTGAAATATCCTTCTTCTCTTGATCTTCTATTAATTCTGAGATAAATTTATTAAACATTAAAGAACTATCTTGAAGCCTTTTTACAGAACTTTGGAGATCACTCTCCAGAGTACTTCGGTTAGAAATGAAGATTTAGGATTCGACTTTTTATATAATAGTAGCATTAGATCTTTATTCTGAGAGATTTTATTTTACTTTGAACTTGATTGAGATTATGATGATACAGTTGATTTTTGGTTTGGAAACATTTCGAACAATTCCTCCCAACTTATTCGAGAGGATTCCTCGTAAATTAACGATTAACTTAAAAATTAATACAATTTCTCTTTCTCCTAAGGCATTCCGAATATATTTTTTGGAAAATCAGTTATTTATATTTTCTTATCCTTTGTTTATTTTAAAGCTTCAAAATATTGATAATAAGATGCAGCAAAAATAGGAACTTTTGAATAGACGATTTCATAAATAACTACGCCAAGCTATATTTAATTATTATATTACACTGTAAACATCGCATTTATTAGTATAATTTTCTCCTTGATATACCTAGGGAGCAGCATAAATTGGAGTTCCAATTCCACTTCTCATAAATAACTCTTCGGGATTGTCTAAGATTCTTCCCGCTCCATAATCCGCAAGCTAGATAAGCCTTTGATATTACCTAAAATGTTCCATTGTTCCCAAAAAATATATTGGCTGGTTTTATATCTCTATGAATAATTCTATTTTGGTAAAGCACCTTGAGCCTTGTATAAGCTACTCCAAGATTGATAAAATCATTTAAATTGTTAAATAATTTGGATTTTATTAGATTTTAATAAGAAATTGCTATAGATCTCCTTACATGCAGTATTCCATAAAGATAAAGCAATGGTTTTTCTACTTGCTCACATGAACAATTCTCACAAGATACTCGCAATCCGTTTGTAAGAGTCTCTCCACAATTTCTGTTTCCCTAGAAAACACATCAACCGAATTTTCGGATAGTTGTATAATCTAGGTCAATATTGGCATTTACTTTAACACATAGATCCATTTTCTTATCTGGATTTTTGCATCTATAACATCTGGAAAAGGCTCCATGGCCAAATTCACTTGAAAGATCAATTTTAAAACCATCTACATCTACAAATTGTTGAGTATGGTCAAACATAATTTTATAAAAATTATTTAATTAATGTTGAATATCAATTTAAATCTTATAAAACTAGAAATATAAATAGATTGTCATAATCAATGATCTGAATTATTAAACATTTCAAAATTCCATCATTTTTTCAATGATATTACATTAAAGTAATAACATGGTCATTAATTCATTTTATTAATTATTTTAATTTACAGTACTTGAAGTTTCATCATAATAACTAGCGTTCTTTTACCTTAGAGTAGAAGTTTCACTATTCAGCTTCTCCCTATAATCTACACTCTCCAAAATTTAGTGTTTGTTGTGAGGCTCTTGATCTTTCATGTTATTTCCAAATTACTAGAGAATGTTCATCTTCTATTATATGGTACCTTTTTTTGCGTTTAAATCTTTTTGAAGCATTAAAAGAGTAGTAGGTATGCCTTCAATCGGTTATCTAGATAAAATGTCACAAGCATAAAGTGTCATCTATCCTAGATATAATGCTTCATCTGTAATCAAAGTCTGAAGAAATAGATAAGAAACTTACTATTATTTTATTCTATTCCTATTATTGGATTTATAATTCTTTGATTTACTACTCCATATACTCAATTTAATGATGATTCTCGAGATAAGTTTAATGGTGTTAGCATTTGTCTTACAGTTTTTTGATTTATTATTAATAGCTTTTGCAATCACTCTAATTAATGATGAATATAAATACTTCAATTTATTGATGTTATTTTTGTAGATTGAAATTATCCTTTAACACTGCATTTAATTACTAGTACTACTTATTGAAGTCTTATTACAAATCATAATACTTTTCTTCAGCCTATTTGAATTCATCTTACTTTTCACGCAAGTGATTATTCTCATAAGTCAATTCCTAGTTTTATATCAATACCTAATCTAAATTTTTGCTGATATCAATTATTCTTTAATTAAGATTGTTATAGGTATTTGAATTTTCAGAGTACATGTTCTTTTCTAGGTCTTTAATTAATTTAGTTTTTTATTTAATTTCATCTTATAGCTGAATGACCTTGAAATCACTGGATTACTTTTCAGTTTACAATTTAAATAGGTTCTCCATCAATTGTCTATTTACAATAGTTTATTCATCTAATAACCTTTTATTTTATTCATTAGATGTTTCAATATCAAAATTAAGATTTTTTTAGTTTCTGTAATAAGGAGATTTGGATTTGGAACTCAATTATGACTAATTTCTATCATCTCTAGTTTAAGTCTTGTAATTCGATTAATTTATCAAGGAACTTTCATTGGTCATAATTTAGTGTTGTTAATTTGTATCGAATCCACATTTAGCAAGCTATTGTCCAAATGAAGTTGTATTCTAAGAGAGATAATTTTGAGTTTGATTTGTAGACATATTATCTTTGAGATCCTTCATTTGCTTGTTTAAGACTTCTACTTAATTTATTAATAAACTATGATTTTATTTGGATGACAAGGCATTGATGATGTCTTAAATTAATTTTTACGTATCTACAACCATCTTCTACAATCTGAGCTAATTTTAAAATGTCAATTAATCAGATTTCTAATGATCTAATTGTTCTTTGAGCATTTCAATTTGTTGTTGATACTATAACGAGTTGTCTGCCATTTTGATTGCATCCTAACTGTAAAGTGTATTAATCTCTTATAGCAATAAATAGATGAAGTATTTCAAAGTGACAAGATCTGTGCATCTGTAGAAATCGAAACAATCATTACAATGTTCCTAACAAAAGCATTTAATTTTTGCAAGTGAAGGTGCACATTCATCTTAATTTTAATCCTTAATCATTTTAAACTTTCTTAGCTTTTTAGTCAATTGTTGTATTCTCAAAATGCTGTTATTATGCAATTTACTTTAATAATGGCTTAAATTAGAAAACTAACTATGTGTTGAATACTTATCTTAATTGGCGAAGGCTTAATCAGTCTTTACATGTTTGGGAGAGTGATCGATCTTGCTGATGTTCTCTAATCTCTTGTTGATAATGGTCTCATAAAAACTCTGAGAATCGATTTTTTAATTAGATTAGCAAGCCTTCTTTTAATTCATAAAGGGCGATAGAGGGATATCCACTTTCGACTTAGTAGCCGATCTATCTGCATGTTAACTATTAAGATTTTTGACTCTCAACTCCAATCCTTAAACTTTATCTTGTAAATAATCAGCACACTGTTGGTATTCCGGACAATTGCTAATTACCTAAAGAGGTTGACGTTGAACCTTTAAACTGCCCTTACGAGAATGGCATGATGTAGGTGTTTAGTAAGGTTTCATAATATTGTTTAAATTATTGTTTAACAGCTTTAAAAAAAAAATTTATTAACAAAAATTAATTATAATAACTACCTATTCATCTATACTTTATAAAAATAAGTTTGGCTATATTTACTCATACATATGTAATCAATAATCAGGTTATAGAGATGATCTATTTTTGCTTAATTTGCTGTATATTGATATTATAATAATTTATTTTAACAGATTAATTTTCTGTTATATAAGTTAGTATTTCAATTGGTAGCAGTTTCAAATTTCTTCTTTTTCTTAAATTAATTTGGTATTTTTTTCTTATTAGCACAATCCTTGCATCTACAACTTGAATTACATTTTTGATTTCTCCTAAAACATTCACAATAGTTTTTTTAACATTGGGATTTTTAACATTTGCAACCCCACACTTTGGATAGGTCAAAGAGATCATTATCATGTTTTTATCTCTAGGACTTCATCTTAATTTTCTCTAATGCCGTCTATCTAACTTAGGTATGATAATCACAATTCTTGCAATCCAAACATTTGCAAAGCTCCGTACATTGTTTATTTTAATGGAAACATTGACAGTACAACTTAAGACAATTAGACTTAGAGCAATTACAAGGATTCATAGTGTGTTCATTAGATTGGGAATTTAGATCAGATTCCTAATTATACTCATAGTTTCTTTGCAAATTAGCATTTATGTTTTATTTGCGTATTCTTCTACTTCTTTGTTCTAAAGTAGAAATGAAATGATCATCAGGTTTCGATGGCTAAACTTAAATTTAAATGATAGGCCCTTCAATGTTTTTATCGATTTAAACATCTTCTTATTGGTTCTAATGGTTCTCTGTTTGTAACTTAATGTTAATCGGGGATTCTAACTCTTCCTCGAACTTATCTGACAAGTAGCTCCTAAAAATAGATTAAATAAATACATCATATTCATAAGTTAAGGTGGAGGCAATTCCACTCCCTCATGCTCTAAATTGCTCTCAATTTTATTTTTATTGAATTGATCATAAGGCAATGTAGACCACTCCTTACTTTTTTAAATTTGATTCTCAAAATTTACTTACTGCATGTCTTTCTATAATAATAATACTTACAAACAATTACTTTTTAATGAATAGTTATTTTACATAATTTATACAGAAACAAACTTTGTATATTCTTCGTTCCTATAATTTGAGAAAGCGTTTTTTCATGTTAATTTAAATTATTAGTGTCATACATTTCATAATGTATAAAATGGCGGCTTGAATACTTAGATTATACACGAATGCAGTAATATTAATTCTGGATTAAGAAACCCAGATGATGTAGAACAATTCCTCTTGAAAATTTAATATTAATTTAATTATCTCATTAAACAATCTTTTTGATTTCAAAAATGTTTATAAATTCAAGGAAGACTTTTTAGTTAATTTATTTTTCTTTTATTTATAAATTAATTTAGTTCTCTTACTTTTTATTTACAATTTATACAATTTACACTTATTTAAGATTATCTTTCTCATGTGGCTTGCTTCAGTTTTAAAATTATTCTATAATTATTTAATAATTAAAAGATAACTGGATATTATTAAATATATAGATGGGAAGTTCATGCATTTCTAATTAAAAAGACACTACTTTTGAAGATTTATATTTCCCTTAGGTAAGCACACAATATATGGGCATTTAAAATATCAACTAGACGATTATAGGTGACTTCCAGCAAGTGAAATTGCTTAAGGAATCCTTGGAAGAAGGAATCCAAATTTCTAATATTCAAACCATTGTAATTACTCCAAGTTGTGAGTAGGAAGGGGCGAAACTTGTTAGTCAATTAGTGAAACTGGGAAACCATTTTTCAATAATCTCTAAAAGAGTACCTGAAATTCCTCCTGTAAGCGAAAGGTCAATTTCTAAGAAGGGCATTTTAAAAAATAAATAGGACATAAATGTTACTTAATCTGCAGATGGAGGTTATCTCTTTCCAGTTCCGAAAAGAAAAAATGGAAAAAATATCAAATTCTAAGGATGAAAACAGATATTGATTTAAAGAGATGCTTATCAATTAATTTATAATTTTTTCCATTTGATAAAATAATTACTCAAGCTTTGGTTTCATAAACAAACACTCTAAAAATTTTGGTCGGAATATTGAAATCTTTATTCAATTTTTCTTTGTTTACAACTTTCAATTGACTCTTATTTAGCAATGTCTCAAACTCTTTTTCATAAGTGATTGATCCAAAATCAATAGTTGTGAAATACTTGATCTTGGGTTTGATGTACTCAACAAATTACAGGAAAGTGGAGTTTTTCTTGCTGTCAGGTTGTAGAGTCAATATGAAATAGATTGATCCTCCAGGATTGAGCAATGATTTGGCCAATTCAAGTGCTTCGATTCTCTTAGGCATAAGCATAAAGGATGAGGAAAAGACAACTGCATCAAATTTACCTTCCTTCTTTTCAGTCACTTCATAAAAATTTTGATATCTGATTTCCAATTTGCGTCCACCTAAATTGTAATTTCTAAAAATGTTATTTGCCTTTAAGACATAGGCTTGATCAATATCTACTCCTAAGACCTCACAATTTTACGGTAATTAGTTCCATATATGCTTCAGGGGAGATCCTGTTCCGACTCCAATATCTAGGATTCTTTTAGGATTTCTTTGGGTTTCATATAAAAGACTAGTCTCTCATAGCTGTATTTTGTTAAGAAATTTGAGATGATCATGTCGTAGATAGTTGATGGAATCACGTATAGTGTATGAAGAATTTTAGTTAAGAGAGTCTGAATGAATGATGCCATTAAATAAAATATTAATTTATAAATCAATGATTAAATTTAGTATTTATATATTTATCTAATTTGTACATAATTTTTGGATTTGAAAATATTGATATCTAAAATTTTAATAGTTAGGAAATCTACTCTAATCTCAATGTTATTCTTGTTGTTTTGAATATTCAGTTACTACCTTTTATTTTATTATGCTTGAAAATACTGTTAATGTTAATTATTCTTGGTTATTTTAATATATTTATTATGAAAATAGATAAAATAAACAATTATATTCCATTTTATTGTGTTGTAATCTAGAATTCAAAATCATTGTAAATTCAAATAATACATAAGTGATTGAGAATTCCTGAAGTAATACTACAAATGTCAATTCTGATATATTAGATTTGTATTTCATACAATTTAAAGGACTATATGTACTGATAAAATAAAATATTATAATAAATATGTTTTATATAATCAATAATGTGTTATATTTTGATTTCTTAATATCTATAAGGTGTAGATTTAGTTAAGTATTGATTATGTAATAAGCAACGTATAAGAATTTGATGATTATTAATGATATGTGGATTACTCATAGAGAATCTGAATTACTTTTAGTGAATATTTTGATTTGATTGCTTAATTACAGATATAATTATTATATATTAAGAAGAATGGAACAAAAATCTTCAAAACGAATGTTAACTTTGGATAATAACTTTGAGCATGCTGAATTCATTTCTGCTCGAACAGACACTAAATAGCGCTTGGGAGAATTATTTATTTAACACCCTACTAAATTAGAAAGTATCATTAATGCATTTACTCTTTAAGTGTTTGGTTTAAGATAAGTAAGCTCCAAAATTCCCAAATTTAAGCATCCGAAACCTCTTTTTGAATTGCCCATGAGTGATACTTAAAGGTCTCTGACTCATCAGACAACATCGATTATTGATTGTAGCAAATGTAATTAGAGTCTCTCAAAGATGATAAATAATAAAAGCCATCATGAGCAATTAATTCTTTCATAACCTACTTTAGTAGCAGAAGAGAAGAAGGAAATTCAAGTGTAACCTCCGAAAAGGTTAGTCAGTCATCATGGAAGATAAAAGAATGAGTTGCCTCCCATACTGGCTCATCCTCATATTTCACCTCCTCCTTTTTTCTAATAATCTCCAAAAGCCTAAAGAAAATAAAAAACCATGGGAAAACTTTCTTTCGGGAGAATCTCTAAAAACTTTGATCACGAACTCATGTAAGTCATTTAATCAGAACTCCAGAGGTAATTCAACAATAATCTACCAAAAGAATAACCTATTTCTAAGATGCTTTAGAGGCATGTATAAATATATGACTTATATAATTCAGCAAAATCTTAAAAGGTCCAAATTAATCACCCTTAGTCAAGCCATTAAGGAATTTAAGAAGTCAGTACAGTCAGAGGACAGGTCAAATACTTTTGATCTTTTCAAATAAAAAGAGAAAGAATTAAACTAACTAATATCAGGGCATAATTATGAAATTTATTAAACTATTGATGATATAATATGATTAATAATATTTTAGAAGTTAATCAATTTATCTAAATCACTAGAATATTATTATTTGATAAAATGCAAAGTTTTATTTTCAAAATTGGCTGTTTTGTGGTTTAAAATGTTCTTATTTTTGAACCTTATAATACGAAGTTATGACTTTAATGTGTTGCAATTTTGTGATGATCGTGAATATCATTCTGTTGAAATTAATTAAATTTAAAAGGCAGAATTCATTATCAAGGAGCAGGATCACAAGACTATGGCTATATTTAGAAGAACTTCTTGTGAAATAATCAATGATCATGAAGCATTCTGAAATAATATAAATTTATAATAGATTCCAAGAGTGTGTTTATTAGTCACTCTATTGGAAAAATCATTAGTAAATTGAATAATTGTTAAACTAAATTAATTAAATTTAATAATATTATTATAAATAATTATAATAATTATTTCTTTTAATATCACAATACTATTATTTTCATAATTCCCATTTCTCTTAAGATCTATTCAACTTCTACATTCATCTTTGGTGGACCACAAATGAAATATGTTGATTAGCCTTGCATATCAGTTATATGATTCATAAATGTCTATTGTGTAAATCGAGTTTCAACGACTGGACATTCTTTTAATTTAAAGTTGCCTTTCACAATTAATTTAAAATTAGGAGAATCCAAATATTACTGCAGTGAAAGCAAAGCAAAATAGATGTCTCTTCCAATCTATATTATATAAATATAATTACCAAATCATCAATAGAATTGACTGCTAGAAACATTGTGATTGTAAAATTTTTTATCTCTTTGATCCCTAAATCTATTAAATTAGCTGCCTCTTGGCCAAGCTTCAT
Organism: Paramecium tetraurelia; assembly: GCF_000165425.1. Taxonomy (NCBI): domain Eukaryota; phylum Ciliophora; class Oligohymenophorea; order Peniculida; family Parameciidae; genus Paramecium; species Paramecium tetraurelia. The sequence continues at coordinate 292,235 of NW_001799637.1, read as the reverse complement.
TTTAAGAATGTGAATGTATGAAACTCTCAATTAATAGTCAAGTATGTCTAAGAATGGAAACAATCCAGTTCCTCCAGCGATGAAGATCAGATTGGTATTGTTTTCAAGTTGAATAGAATTTCCAAAAGGACCCTCAATAATATATTAACCTTATCTATTGTCCTCATGTAAAAAATTAGAAAACCCATTTTTAGCTTCATATTTCTTAATAATTAAGGGAAGTTAATCTTCAATTTCTTCCAACTTTGGTATTTCTTTTTGGATAGGTTGTAAATTGAGAATCCTTTTGTATAACTCAAGAATATCTTTTCTGTATTTTACTCTTTGATTAGTCATGCTTAGTACCATAGTGTATTGTCTTTAATGAATTTCGTTATTATCATCTGATTTGATAATGAAGTATGCTCCAAACGTGTCTAATCCATTGAAGACAGTTTTAACTTGAAATTGTGGATTGGTGAATTCGAATTTAGCAATCAATTCTGTGAAGGGATTGACTGAAGTTAAAGTCCATATGGCTTTTAATTTCTTGATTGGTCTTTGAGTGGTTTTATCATAGAATAGTTCTAGGTCTTGATTGACCTAAACACCAGTCTTATATTTTGATAAAGCCTTGAATGCATATACAGTATGAGCGTAAGGTTTAAGTTTCAGTTGAGGCAAAGGATATGCTCCGAGAACATACTTGGTAATATCTTAGCCTTAAATTAATTTCCAGATGTAATTGCCACCAGGATGAATCATCTATGATAAGTCAATAATTTGATTATGAAATATGCACCACAATTTATCTGATTACACTTCCATTTCTTCGAAATTACTTTGATTTATATTGAGTAGCAAAGGTTCTTTATCAGGAAGAACTTTGTGTTTTTTGAAGTAAGAACTACTGGAATTGCCATTGGTCATTACCATCAGAGTTCCTCTCTGATATATCACTTCGAGGATGAAACGAATAGTTAAGACTGCTCCAAGAATAAGCATAAGCCTAATGTCGTTATCCATGAATAACCCAGCGATTATTTATAACTTGCCTATTGCATATACAATGCTTCCAGCAATAGCATGAATTGAGGGTTTAATTGATACTTATTTATTTATCTTATGAGATATTAGCATCATATTATACATGATACCACCTATACATTGAACGATCATGAGGACAGACAATGTAATAAAAAATACTATATGGAATTTATTTTTGGCTGGCTCCTCTTTGAAATGTTTCCATTCCAATATCTCCCAATCATTGCTCAACATGAATATAGCTGTTGTTAAGGAACTACTAATTATCAAAATGAACAGAAATCCATGCAAATATGTTCTATATCCCCAAGTCTTAAAATATCTTCCCACGATTATGGCCAAATCACTAGCCACACCCCAACAACTAAAGTTAGTCCATTTGTGTAATTGATAATATTTGCTATCGTTTTCTATAATCACATCAATGTCCCCTCCTTTATCAATGAGATCGATTTTTACATAGCCATAATTAGTTTTACCATGATTTGATACTTCCAAACTTTAATCATTTTTGCCATGTGCCCAAATAAAATCAACACCCTTCTTTTATGCCAATTCCTTGTCGTATTTGTCCCCTTTGATATAGATTACTCAATTATACCTGTGATTGATTTTCTTTTAAATTTCACTCCACTCTTCCCATTTTGATTATAATAATAACCCAAAATTTCTATATCATCTGTTCCACCTGTAGAAACATCAGTTGGTGGCCTTTAATGCTTAGAACAATGTGAATCTGATCCAATAATCACATTGTTACTAATCTCGAATACCCAAAGATCTGCATCGCCCATCGATTTTCCTAGACCTAACGAAAAGTAACTAATCTTATCAATCTCAATCATCATTGTAACTTCTTTCTAGTCTTCACTAAATTCAAAGTAGAAGTCAATTATTGTGTCTACAATCAATCACCATTATATATACTAGATTTTGAGATCTTCGCATGAGTTCGTGGTTTGCTAATATCATTGCCAGGATCATGATAATAAAATATCTTTGAGCCTAGTATTATATCTTATATTAATCCAAGAACCAAAATTCTTAACATACTTTTATCTAAATAAATTATTTAGAATTTAATCACGTGATGTAATTAAGTTCATTTTAATAATAATATTGTTGTAAATCATATACACTTGTTAATAAGAAGATATTTTTGGGTTAGCAGAATAAGTAGGGGATACCAAAACGAAATGGTGAATTTCTAATAATAGTGTTATTATTAATTGAATAATATGTGAAAAATATGTGAAATCAAGTAGAAAAATTTTACATCATTTCTTAATTATTGTCTTTTTTTTCTCTTCCATAGCTTGTCTTCTTTTTCTCTAGTTTTCTTGTTCCAAAAGAATTCGTTTCCTTTCTCTCACCTTTCTTTTGATTTCATAAATGGTTTTAATAAATTAGTCAGTTGACTTGGTTGAAGACTCTCCAAACATTTGGCATAATTCTTTATATTTGATCTCCAAACTCTTCAAATTTGCCTTCTGGACAATCACAAATAACTCGATTTCATTATAAAGTTGCCCAAAAACTTCCTTTGCTCTATCGTCACCTCCTTAATCACTATCTCTAGCCAAGGCAATTTGATGCTTGTTTTATTCAAATTGCTTCAAAAACACAAACAAATTATCCATCTTCCTCGTCTCCTACGACAATGTATCCAATTTAGTTAAGTCAGCCTCCAAATCAATCACAAATCCTGACTCTTCAATTTTCTTTATGACATACATCCAAATATCAAATTACTTCTATTTATCTGAGTAACATGTCACCTTAGGAATGCAATCAAATCTCAATCCTTAAGCTTGATTGCTTCCATTTAAGATTGATCCATAATAAAATAAGTATTTCATAACAATCAATATTTCCTCATCTTTCTTTATAGAGTCAAACACTGCATCGAACATCAACAATAATTCTTCTATTACCACTTAGTTCTTCAATGATTCGTACTTTGCACTTAAACTAATCAATCTCTCTTCATAACACTTAATTTCCATTACAAACATGCAAAATTTATCAGCATCACTGTAATCGGATATTCTTGATTGTAATTCATTAAAATCCCATGTTTTTTCTTCCTTCCACAAATTCTTTTCATTTTCCTTAGGCAAACAATCTATCAATAGTGTCACTTTGTCTTCTGTCAACTTTTCCTCATCTACTATGCGAATTGCTTACAGTATTTCTTCTACTGGATATCTCACTCTCTTCAAAGCCATTTAAATGGCTTGAGCTCTATTTGGATCCTTTGGTCCGCTGCCTTTTGATAATTTAGTAATAGGTTCTCTTTTTAGATACACAGATTGAAAAACACCTGATTGCATCACGGAGGATTCAATAGCAGTTTTGGCAGCAAATATATCTACAAATTCTCCTACTTCAAATTTCATTTCATCGTATTTAAAGGTCTCCCAAATTGTTCCTTCAACCTTATTTACAGGCATTGGATTCCATGTTTGAACTTTCTTCATTGCTACATCTATCGGTATTATCTCAAATTTTGGTTTTAAATCCTTTGAACTTTTTACACTTCCAGGTGGTGGAGGTGGAGGAGGTGGGAATCCTGCTTTACCAAAGGGAGGAGGAGGAGGGGGAGGAGGTGGAGGTGGTCCACTTTTATTTGGAGGGGATTGAGAAGAGGGAGTAGCAAGTGAATTAGCATAAAGACTGGCTTGACTGCATTGATGAGGTGTTACTGCTTCAAGGGGAGTTTAAGGACTATCAATGGATTTCTCAGAATTCAAACATTTTTCTGAAGTTACCTCTTCAATTTTTTTATCAAAATTTGAAACTTCGTTTTCATTTTTTAATTCATCTTCAGTTTTTAATTGTGATTCTTCCTAAATTTATTATAATTGTAATTGTTTTGGTTATATATTGGCAAAATTTACTGAGGCTTTTAAAGTAGATGTTTTAGCATTTTTAAATAAATTTTATTTATTGCTTAAAAATATTGATTATTTAGATATTTACTATTATTATTACTATTGGGTTGGCTATTATTAAGTTGATTGTAATTTTTCATTTACTACCGATCGAAATGCATTAAAATGAATTTACCCTTGACGTTTTGATTCTTCTAATTCTTATAATAGGAATTCTTTATCCTCTTCTAATTTACTTATTTTTTCTTCATAAATTGAGACCTTTTTCTCAGCCTCTGTCAATTTTCTGCTTAGAGTATTTATTTTTTATTTTAACTCAAATATACTCGATTCAGATTGTTTCTCTTAAAGAGTTTCATCCTGCACAATAAATTCCTCTTCCTTTATCAGACCTACATTTTATTTTAAGAGTTCAATTTCCTATTGCATGTCGCAGTTATCAATCTTGTAGATGTATTTAGACTCTCTAGTTGAGAGTAGGGGATACTTTTATTCTTCTTGGTATTGATAAGGGAAAATTAGACTTGGGGATTGAAGATATTATTCCAATTTGTTGGCCAATAACAAGTCTAGAAAAGATACACCAACTTCGTATTTTTCATAGTATTCATTGATGAATTCTGAAAAGCAATACTTGGCTTGGAATGAAGTCTCCATTTTCTCGAGATTTGCTAGAACAACTTTTTCAACATCAGCTTGATTTTGATTGCAATGTTTCTTGAGTAATCTCAGGAGTAGATAGATAACTTCAGGGTCGTCTGTGGTTTTTAAATGGTTGTTGATTTGTTCAATAGAACAGGTTTATTCGGATTGATTTAGACAATTTAAATACATGATGAGTGGCATGCCTTGCATATCCAAATTGGAATCGAAAATTAGCTCTTTGCTCTCTTCTGGTCCTGATGCTGTGATCCATAAGTAAGCACAAGACAAATCAAATATTTGATGTGACTTTAAGAGATCTTAGGTTTTTTCAAGACTGAGATTGAGGAGCTTACCTGAGATTCTCATGTATTCATGCGCGATGGAGTATTTGACTATGGCTTCTAGGGAGTTGAATCGCTTATGATCTTTTTCTACCATCTCGACATCACTTAAAAAGATGTCTATATGCTGTTGAACGACAGGACCAGGGTGAAGAGCAGAGATTTAGAGTTCGATGATTTATTTGCTTTGTTTGAGCACACACTCTAAATTTAGGGGCAATTTTGGTGCTGTAGATCTGCTTAAAAATTGCATAAAAAATAATTATTATGTTTTGCTGCAAAATTAAAAATACAATTCAAAGTTCGACTAGAAATTATTAGTTGTTGGATGAGATAGGGATGGGATCATATGGAAAAGTAAAGTTGGCAAAGGATGTCAAGAGTAAAAAGAAATACGCAATTAAGTTGGTAGGGGAAATTTGAAAATATTTTTAGATTGAAAAGCAGAAGATGGAAGAGTTTCATGCTGAAAATAACATATTAAGTGAGATAAGAATCTAATCGAAATTGCATCATCCACATATAGTGGAGTTGGTGGAATACTTTGAAGACGAGAAATTTATCTATTTGGTGCAAGAGTATTGCAGCAAAGGAACTCTTCGATAGGAGATTTGCAAGAGAAGATTGTTGGAAAACGAGATTTACCACTACATATATTAGTTGAATGAGGCACTAATCTACTTACATCGACAACGAATCGTCCATCGTGACTTAAAGGTATTTAAGAAACACCGACATTTTAGTTGGATAATATATTGTTGGATGAAAATGACACCATCAAATTGACAGATTTCAATTGGGCCACCAAGATCACTAGTTACGCAGCTGAACCTACGAATTGTGGAACAACTCATTATATGCCTCCTGAGATTGTATTGTTGCAACCACATACTGAAAAAGTCGATAGTTGGTCCTTAGGAATTATCATTTTTGTATTGAATTAGTAATATGGCAATAGGAATTGGTATTTTAACATCGACCCTTTGAAGGCTTGACCCAGGAGGAGTTGCAAAAACAAATCATTTATCACAACCCACTCACAGATTGCAAGTCGATACCAACTGATTTGATCATGTTACTTAATTGTCTACTCACCAAGAATCCCATCTATAGATTGAACTGTGAATAGGTGAAACTCAGTCAGTGGTTCCAGAGACAACATCACAATTCATTTTTATAAGCAGACGAATCCGTCAACCTTACTAATATCACTTATAATAAGAATGACAATATTTGATAATTAATATGATTAATGATTTCACACAACTAGCTGGGTGGCAAGACTACTCCCAATCCTCCCACACTAATTAACTTAAACTACTTTCTGAATCTATGGAGTATTCATCCCCAATGCCTTCTAACAAAAATCGAAAGTTATTGCCCAATTTATGTCATATAAGACAGGTGACTGAAATAAGGAGTCCTCGCAAGAAATCTCTACACTCCACCAGAATTTAACAGAGTCAAGTTCTGTATTAAATCAAAGATGAGAATCCTTTAAAGTTGAGACCTGCTAATCCCAGACATATCAGAGTTACTCCCTCACAATTCAATTTCACTTTGAGTGAAGACAAATTCAATAAAATGAGCAAAGATTCGTCACCTACCAAGTAGAAACTAAACAAACTGGCTCCATTATTGTAAAAAGTCCATAAAGTGTAGATCAAAAATAAAATAATCACCATCACCCAAAAGTCTCCTCTTACTCAATTACAAAAATTGCTGGATGTCCTCAATGAAAAATGACTTTTTATTATCATTCTTCTCATCATTCATGAAATATATATATATTGTACTATATGTATGCAAATATAATTGGAATCAGAATAAAACAAATTGTTTTCTAACATTACCAATGATTTCATTTGGAATCACCTTCAATACATTGAATCTGACTGTCTTTGATAATGGTCTTTAAATTATTATTTAAATTCTTACCTGCATTGTCCACAAACTACAATATCTCCTTCCTTCACTGGTCCAAATGCTGGTGAAATGTGAACTGGTACATTTCTGTGTCTCTTTTCATATCTATTATATTTGGCAACATAGTGCAAATAATCCCTCCTGATAATGATTGTTCTGGTCATCTTTGTAGAAATTACTATGCCTCTATTCATTATTGACTTTCATTTACTTCAAAATGGCTCCTCTAACGCTCACATTTCCAGTGAATGGGCATTTCTTATCAATGTAATGACCTTCAATTGCTTCCTTTGGAACTTTGAAACCAAGACCGACTTCCTTCCAATATCTGACTCCCTTAGATGTTTTCTTTGCTAATAGTTTCTTTGAGTTTTAGAAAATGCCCTCTTACTTTTGGAAAGCCCTTTATGATTGAACGTCTGCCATAATATAATTTTTTTAAAAAAAAGATATAAAAATTTAATACTTTAATGATCAAATTAGAATAGAAAATAGAAACTCACAAGCCTTTTTGCCTCTTCTCAAACAAAAAATCCAAATATAACAATATTATATTCACAATCTAATTAAGACTCAAAGCAATCTAACAATTGATCTAAAAATCATTGCGATCTCTCATCCAAACAAAAGGGAACTGAACACTTCCACTGACTAATAATTATTCTTAAATCTATTTCCATTATTGTATTTAGTAAATTATATTTTCAAATTCTTTTTTCTGAACTATTATGTAAAATAAAATTATTTAATTTGAATCTGTTTCTCATTCAGCAACACTTTAAAAACACCTAACATGAATTAAAATTGTTGATAATATCTCCTATATGTTTTCTAACTTATAACACTTTATTAATTTAGTTCAGATCATTTAGATAAGTATAAAAAACATTAAATTAAAATACACACACACTAAGGAAAAAGGTATACATCTTAATAGTCAGTATTTTGCTCAGATTTTATAAACATTCAAGTCTTCGAATATTTTAAACATTTCAAATTCAGCTTTTAATTATTCATTTACATTTATATTAAATAATTATGGGAAATAATCTTTGCTTCCAAACAGGTGAGAGATCTTCACAGTTTCCTCAACTGTTATTAAAATACCAAATAGAGAACTGTGAAATTGCTTTAACGGCAGGTCCAGTTGAAAATGAGGATGTGGAGTGCTTAGTGATTCCGACTGATTCTGGATACACTAATATAAAGTAAAGCGATAGACCTAGTTTTAAATAAATAAACGAGAAATGTGTTTATGTGGCCGGGAGTAAAAGTATTTAATTAATAAATATTAACAAGAACGCAAGAGCTAGATTTTTGTAGTCGTCATGGACAAGAATTACGCAGTGAAAAATGATGATGGAGAAGATGAGAAACAAACTATATATGCTGTAGTTCAAGAGGCTCTCAAATTGGTAAGATAATCAGATCTATTCTAAGGCTGAATAAAAACAAATGAAATCAGTTGGATTTCCAGTATTTGAATCTAAAGATCATACGACTTCAGCCACAATCATGTTGATGGCTATTAAACTGACTATAACTGAGTAAAAAATAAAATCACTTAAACGAATTGCAATAACTCTTGATGTATCAATTGATGTCTAAATATATAAGCATATTGAACAAGTTAGCAGTTTTAAATGGGTATTTCAATAGGTTTTCAAAGGAAGTGAATAGTTAAGATATTCAAGAACCTACTCAAGCTCGATAAATACACAAATAGATTCGATCTCTATTGAAAATTTACAGTCTAGGGTAAAAAGTAATACCAAGGAAGAAACACCTTGAATTAGCCTAATTCATATGTAACAAATTGATTTATATTGTTTAATAATTATTTATCAAATTTTCCTATAAGATTCGGATACCATTTTCTCCATTTTCACAAAAATAACTAGTTCTAAATTTATCTTTACTAATTATATTATTTCCAATTAAAATAAATATCGGCAAATATATTAAACAATAATATAAAATCAAATTTCTATTGGTTTATTGATTTCTTGCATTTCTATAATCGAGCTCTAGTTGGCTTAACTGCTGATTGATGAATACTCGTACTTCTCCTAGAAGTAAATCCAGATAAGAAAACCCACCAACACTAGTAATAACAAAATGAATATAGTTGTTGTATCAAATATTGAGGAATCGTCCTTAGGAGGGGTCTCAGTTTCATTATTTTGCCAATTTTTATCAAGAAACTGAATAAAAGATTCTTTTGTCCTGTTTCCACTATAATGATGAAGATTTCCACCTTCAGAAATTAGAATCATTGTTGGTACAGCATCAATTGAGAATAATTTACATAAATCTTTTTCAACCTCACTAACATTATTTTGAAAAGTACCAATTGACAGCACCGATTTTGCTCGATGTCTAATTGTATTCAGCAAAACTTTCCCAAACAGGCAGGACTTTTTAGCAATGAGGACATGATGGTCTGTAAAACAAAATGAACCATGAATGGCTGTCTCGACCTAGGAAATTATTTAAATGATTATTACCAATATTTAATTATTGAAACTCAGTTTGGTTGAGTGTTTTGACTTTTGAATTCTCAGAAATAGTGTGGTATGAATATACTTACACAATTAGTAATATTAATATATACATTTTAATAATAAATTAATCACATTCTTTTTATACCTTTACCTTTCTATTTTAGTCTTAAAGTATACAAATCCTCAATTTATTAGAAGAAGTTATGCGAATAATTATGAATTACTCCAGCCAAATCCAAAATAAATTAAGCCAACATAACTTAGTTTTAATAAATGATTCTTTTTTCTTGAGCTTAAGTTTTTGACAAAACAAACATTATAGTCTTGTTAATATGTTAATGTTCATCTGAACTTTAAGAGTCTTGACGATGCGTGAAGCAAGTTTTAGTACCTATGTTTCTTTGGGATTCCAAGACAACAAATTTTTAATCTGGAGATATCTCATCTTGATCTAAAGTATTAATCTAAATATTTACTCCTTTTTAGTTTAATTGAATTAGTATCGTATCCATATTAGTCATTAGTAATTTGATAGAGAATGCAACTGCTATTGACATCTACTGAAGAGATATCCATCTCAAAGTTCTTGGCTAGTTTGCTTAAGCTTAATTTGAAGTCTTCCACTGTAGTTCTGCTTTCATAAGTGTCCTAGTCTATAAAACTTCTTAGATTTTCACAAATTTAGAGATTGCTTGTTGTAAATAGGGTATCCGAATGATCCCAGGGACCTGAATGCAATCTGTTAAAACATATTTGAGTGTCCTCAATACTAATTAAATACCATTTATTATTAATTTGATGTAATAATTTGAAGAAAGAGCTTTCAGGTAATAATTAATATGTGAAATAGTTTTCAATGAGATAAAGTATTTAAAAGTAATATTTGATATTAGGTTTTGGAAATTTCAGAATTCCCATTAAGGAGAATAATATTTTGCTTTCAATCTTAAATTTACTTTGGAATTTCAATTCTTAGATCCTTTCAAATTTCTCTCTATATGAAGTCTTAAAAAAATCATCTTCTTATTTTTTAATGTAAACTTCAGAGGCATCCCTAAGCACAGCATTTTAAATAAGCAAATGATGATTTGAAATGTTGATGTATTTTTTATGGAATATTTCATCCTTCTTTATTTCATTCCTTAGATGATTCATGTATTCTGTTGTTACATGTTGCACATCAAAACCATCATTACTTTACTTAAATTCTAAGAAAGTCTGATAATCTTTGAAATGTTGTTTGTATAAAGCACCAACATCAAAAGGTTTGTATTCAGGTGTCTTGATTCTAATAAGAGTTTTGGAATGTGCGATTTGTACGATTCTGACTTAAGAATTTTCCCTAGTTTGTAAGTTGTTTTCATTAAAAGTGTCCTATTAAAATTGTTCCGAAATGGTTCTGAAAGCTGGATTGCCCTCTTTTAAATCTCGCTTATCGTTTGATTGAAATTAAATAACATCAGGATTGTCATCATTTAAAATCCTCGTTTTCTTTTTTAACTAAGTAACCCCTGAAATCCCATTTATTTTTGTATCCAATTAAGCATCATTTGAAATTTCAATTTCATTTTCTACTTATTCATCTTCTTATTTGATTGATAAAGACACAATTGTAAATACTTCCCAAACAAGTCCACTAATTAAGGCTAATAAAAATATAGATAAAAATTCAAAGGAACCAATAAAAACCATAGCTGAAAACATATTACCAGTATCATAAGTTAATTCAAAAACAACCTAATTCCATTCGGCAGCAATGAAAAATTGAAGCATCATTAGATAGGCTCCAGCGAATGATTTAAAATCGGCATATTTGCAATCTCCCCATGAGTATTGGAATTGATTTGGATCACATTTTGAATTGGCATATGGATTATCTGCCACTGTTTCAACATCTCCATATACATAAATACCAATGGTAGCATAAATAAAAAACACCATTTATACTGGCATCATTAACCTAAAAATTATGGGAATGCAGAATAAGATTTTATATAATAGTCTTCTCACAACATCTAAAAATTCTACTCCTTTGAGTAAAAAACTGATGATTTTAACGGATCTAAATGCTCTAAACAACCGAAACACCTTCTGAATCTTAGCTAATCTCAATATTCTATTTGCCTTAATTGATTGTACTATGTTCCCAGTTACAACTTTAAATAGGATATAATCAAAAATAATTTAAAGGATTACCAGTGAGATGTCAAAGACATTCCACCCCTCATTAAAATATTCTCCAATTCCAAGGGCAACAATTTTAACTAGACATTCCATTGAATAAAGTACCAAAAATATTGTGTCTAAAGAATTGAATATATCTAACACACTAAGGTCTTCAATAAAGAAGGCTGCAATAATTAGAATACAATTGGTGATTGTCACTACCAACATGGAGGTCCCAAAAAAACTGCCTTCGATAAATCTCTAGAGTCCTCTTTTATTAAAATAAGCCCTTAATCTTTCCCAACACTCCAAAGGTTTGGCTGAAGGTAGAGTGAACCTAGTTCCATCTTGCAAGACTTTTAATAATTAGTAGAATTCATCGAATTACACTTTATCACTAATTATTATTGTTTTTATACTTGAAATCTTTGTCAATTTCTCCAAATAATTGCAATAATTTATTTTCAGACAATTGATTTCTATAAAAACCTCTAATGAAATCCTTAAATTAGGTTTCAGATATGTATCCTTGATCATCAAAATCTAGTGAGATAAAGCTGGCCATCATGGATGACTTTTACTTGATGATGTCACTAATAGCAATTTCCATTCTATGGTTTCTAAACCCCTCATAAACGACTGCCAATGGAATGGGTGCAAATAGAAATATAAACAACAGCAAGTAAATAATGAAGAATAATGCATAATAGGTTCCTTACATCATTGGAGGTATTAGAATATCAGGATAAAAGTCAAGAGTAGCAGTCATTAAGAGCATTGAGAACAGCTTTAAGAAGTTCCCATAATCTTAGGTTGTCTTATCAACATTATCCAATTCTCCAATCAGGTTTATGCCCACAAAAGAAAATATTGAAATTATGAATAAGTACAACGCAATCAATAAAAATAAATCTCGACTTGCTTTCAAAATCCCTTTTAAGGTTCTTCTTAAATCTTTAGAGTATAGAGGCATCAAGAAGGCTCTCAGGAGTCTACTGAATCTGACAATAGTCGGATCGCCAAGATGCACAAAGAAGTCAAGTAAACACATGCAGAAGAAGAAAATTTTAAGTTGTCTCTTTAAATTAAACTTGAATCCTAATCCTCCTTTCTTCTTAGTTTTCAACAATATCACAGTGATTATAGTGTCTAATCCAAAAAATGCCAATATGAATCCTTCTAATCCATCTGTTGCTGATGATTCAAAGAAAGTCATCAATTAATAGATCAAGGTTAATAGGAATTGGAATTAAATCCAAAATTACTGATTTTCAATTATCCATAATATTTTTAGAAATTTCTTATTAGTTTCATCTATATCATTGCGTATGGTTCTTAAATAATATGCATCATAGATATGTCTTTCAGCTTTAGCAATTCTTTATGAGTATGTGAGAGTTTTTACAGTTTTCTATATTTCTTCTGCCAATATATCATTCTTTTCCATTAGATTATCTGGAATGTCAGTAATTGTGATCGAAGATCTATAAAGAGAAGCTTAAGATGTTTTTTTTTTGTCACTCCTTTTGTCTTTTTTCATTAATCAAATTTATTTATAATTAATGTTATGAATGTAATTATAATATGATACCTCCTATGTCAAACTGAGTCCTTGCTTCCTCGACACTATTAATAACTTTTATACTAATCCAGAGTTAAACTTTACACAAACAATTCAAACCACTATATTAATTCTCAGATTGCCACTAAAACCGTACAAATTCGATTGAGCGGCAAACCTAAGTACATTTGATTTGCCATATAATTACCTCAATTTTGATTATTTCCACGAATGTAGAAAATATATTAGTTCTTAATAATTTAAAGGGGAGATATCAAACTTCAATATTTAAATTACTAAACCCATCTTCTTTTTTTCTCAATTTTATTAGGAAATAATAAGCCTCCAGGAACTAATCATGATCTACTTCCCTAATGCGAAATAATTAATTAAGCAGATTTTCAGCTTTTCTGGTAGATTATAATTTTGCAAAAATATTTGAATATGCAATCCAAGATGATATCATTATTATTTAAGAAGCGAAATTTCGAAATAGTATTCAAAAGTATTTAATAAATTAAAAGCTTATGCCTTTTATTTAGCCAGTATTTTATTATGTTTACTTTTTCAATTTAATAGAAAATCTGATCCTTCATAGTCTTATAACTTTGATATGAATATTTCAATTTGATCTATGGTTGTAATAAAGTTCTAAACAACATATTTCGATAAAACTAAGCATTTGCTAAATACATACTCTAAGGATGGTTGTTATAGCAATTTTAATCTTAAAGTTTACCTAATCATTTGTAAAGCCACAGATTAACAGTGAAATTTGAATTTAATAACTATTTATTGTTGTATTCTGATCGAACATACAATTGCCATGATTTACTCTTCATTGTAGTATTAATTGTTTTATCAAAATATGACTTCTCTCAGCTCTAATATTAATACAATTATGTGCTATTAAAGCTAAATGAATATTTAAGTTGGTTATAAAAATCTCACTTGTTAAGGGGAGATAACAAATGAGTTATCGAATGATGAGAAATGAATTATGATTAAATATTCATATAATTAATAAATACATAAAAATGTAGGAGACTCTTGATTAGTTTTTAGAACTCTTGAAATAGACAGATGAAGCAATCAAGAATGAAATTAGAACATTAACAAGTAATAATATTGACTTTCAGGTTACCAGCTCTAAATGGGATGAGGCATCAGTCAAATAGTTAAAATTGTTAATTTAAACCTATTGCATTGATTAATAGATAAGTCATCATCTTGTTCCTGATGATGTCTGGAGCCTAATATCATAATTAATGAAAAGCACTAAAATTGATTGCAAATTATAATATGCGACGACAAGGAAAAAAATAAGATTACTCTAGTAATAATGGTAAAAAAAGGAGGATGAAGCCCTGAAAGAGATTTGCTTGTCTTATTTAACATAGAATAGGCCATTTAAATGGAGCGATATAGCAAAAGAATTAGCATAAAAGTTAAATCAATAAAATGTGAAAATGGCAAAAATTGTAAGGGATAGATGGCTAAATAAATTAAATCCAAATATTCAAAGGGGGCCTTGGGAAAAGAATGAGGAATATGAATTATGTAAACAACTACTTAAACATGGGAAGAATTGGATGATTATAGCTACGGAGATGAAAAATTCTAGAACTGAGAGTTCAATAAAAAATAGATATTTCAATATTTTGAGAAAGCTTGAAAATTAGGATGTTCCTATATTGAGTAAAGCAGATATTGAGAAATAGTTAGTAAAATTGTAGCTAAATGAAAATGTGAAATTCGAATAATTTGGACAATAAGAAATAAGCTTCATATTATATTAATTAAGTAAATTGGAACCAAATATCACAAAGACTAAACAAGAATTTATGCCAGATAATAAGGTGTAGAGGAAAAACAATGGTAGTATCCAGAATTCCTGTTCTAAGAGACTATCTAAAGCAGAGGAAAAAGATGAAAAATTGCATGCCAAAAACATAATCAAAAAGGTTCTATAGCATTATGAATAAGATTAAAATCTCGATATAAATAAAATGAAAGATTACTATTAAGAAGTAGTAGCTTAGAAGGGTCATACAGTCGAATTGGATGAAGAGCCGATAAGTGATTCTGAAAACTTATCAGAAGTATAATTTGCAGTAATGGGAAAAGATTCATAAAAGTTGCACTTATTTCCAAAATCACAACTAAAAGTAGTAATGGAACTTATGAAAAAAAAAAAGGAGTAGAAAAAGGAAGTGTAATCATCACTAAGTAAGATATAATCTCTTCCGCCTCCTCTACCAAAATTAGAATCAAAATTACAATAGCCTCAGTAATAATAATCCTAACCATAACAACCGTAGTAGTAGAATCCTTAATAGATTTTTCAATAAACTCCAATCCCCTCTCAACCACAAATCCCAGTTTAACTGCCTTTAGTCTAACCAATCATGTAGCCAGTTGCACAACCAACTCCAGTGATACCCATATAATAATAATAAGCGTCTGGGTAATAATAACAACCTTAACAATAGTAACAATCTTCTCAATTATAGTAACAACAATAGCAATAACAACAATTATAATTATAGTAATAGTCTTAATAATAATAATATTATTAACTTGTCTATCCTTCAAATTTTATGTATCCTTAAATGTAGATGGCTCCAGTAGCTCAAATTCCAATATTACCAGGTTAAATGATGGGGCAAATTCCAGGATAAATGGTAAGTTAAATGCCAGGATAAATGGTAGGTTAAATGCCAGCTTAGATGGTAGGTTAAATGCCAGGCTAGATGGTCAGCTAAATTCCTGGGTAGATTATTAGTTAGATGCCAGGATAAATGGTTGGCCAACTCTCAGGATAGATGATAGGTCAACTCCCAGGATAAATGGGTTAGATGGTAGGTTAGATTCCAAATCAAATGGTTGGATAGATTCCAACGTAGGTAGTATCAACGATCCCAGGATAAATGCCATAGATAATTTCTCAATTGCCACCACAAATGATACAACAAGTTTAGGGATAAATTCCATAAATGGTTTAGCCTGGATAAATGGCTACTGTTTAGAATGGGTAAATATAGATGCCTTAATTGGCTTCCATGCCTCAGCTTGCTTAAATGCCTTTACAATAACTTCCTTTGGCAGCACCCTAAGCTGTAGGAATGCCATAATAATTCATTCCAATTATGTATTGAGTATTTTAACATAATTAGATACACCTCTTAGCCAGTATATTAATAATAATAGCAAGTGTAAGGACAATTAAATCAGTAGTAGAAGACAAACCAACAGTAATAGTAGGTTCCAATTATGAATTATTAAATTCCAATGATGCCTCAATATGGTGATTAGTACTTTCAGATTATGAATATGAATCAATAAAATCAGCAAAAGTAGCCTAAATATTCATAAGTAAAATAAGAGATGGAAGAACAGCAATAATAATAACAATAGCAAAATCGTAAATGAATAAAATTAATAAATTTATTTAAGTCATATCTATCCTAATTTAAAAGAACATTAATATAACATTGCTCCAACCTTTATTTTTTCTTTATCTGATAGTTTCTCTTCAATATTTGAAAAACTGTTGATTGGGCTTTGGCTTTTCAAGAAATCTTCAACTGGCTGACCTTTAAGCATATGCTTTCCATAAAGTTGAATGCTTATTTTGGATGATTTCTTGAAGGCAGAATTAAGAAAAGTAAGTATATCTTCTTTTTTAAGTAGATCAATTTAATCAATAGTTATCTCTTTTTCTTCAAATATATAATCATTATTGGAAATATGGTCCCAATATGTCTGTCCTTTTTCGAATAATGTTTTTTCTTTTTACCTCAGTTATTGGATCTATATTAATATGATTCAATTACAGCTGCTTTCTTTAATTCATCAATGTCAAAATCAGTCATCTTCTCTATCTCTTCATAAAAGTGTTAAAGAAAATCTTCAATATGCTAATTAACTTAATAGGGGGTTTTTGAACTTC
This sequence comes from Paramecium tetraurelia, assembly GCF_000165425.1. NCBI lineage: Eukaryota > Ciliophora > Oligohymenophorea > Peniculida > Parameciidae > Paramecium > Paramecium tetraurelia. The sequence continues at coordinate 275,220 of NW_001799637.1, read as the reverse complement.
CTTAGACCAAGATTGCTGCTCCATCGAGACATTCTAAAGGCTGAAACTTAGCTGAAACTAAATATCCCAATTACAAGTCAGTTCGCAAATAATTAAATGCATAACTATCAAAGGTTCCTTTCAAGATATTCATTATTGCAAATTGTTTCCTATTCCTGTTTCCAAAAATGTAATAATTGTAGGTAGCGCCATTGATGTCATCAGACTCTGCTGCATATGGAATTATGTAATTATTAGAGAGCTTCAAAATTTTGGAATAGATGGGATTATAATCTAAGTGTTTTTGTTTACCGAATAGCTTTTTCTCAATAGAATTGAAAAGGGAGAGGGCCTCTTCCCTGAGCACATTGCCAGTTAAATAGAGTTAAAAGTTTGTTCCTTTGAACAAATGGGAATGGAATTATTCGTAATCTTTGATATTAATACTCTTTAATTCTTACAGGAGTTACTAAGGTTCATAATACCCTTAGATAAGAGTCTAAAAAATAAGAATTATGATTACATTAAAGAAAAAGCGATTTCTAATTTATTAATATAAAGGGGTTTGCAACTCTTCGTTTAAGTTATTCATTAAAGTCTTAAGTGTTTAATCATAAACCGATTGATCAATTTGTTGCTTGATGAAAAATGCTAATGAATCTTCTATAAATTCAAAGAACTTATCATTCCATCCATAAATATTAAAGATGATGTGATTAGGAGATGATGTAAATTTGAAGTTATAATTGTTTTAAAATGCTGCATCTAAATGTTGTGAAATCATTGTGGAAGTATAAGATTAGAATACCTTTAATAATACTTGTTGTCTTAAAGTGAACTAAAAGTTGATTTTATCTATTTTCATTCCCATAAAAATGGCTGGTGTCTTATAAGATCTGTCTAATTTCCACCACAATTTTCCAATTGATGACTTAAATAAGTATTCAGGAAGTGGATACAATTCTTCATATTAATGTTCATATTTTAAACATTCCTATTACATTGTAAACAATAATTACTTCAACATTTGAAAAGACCATCTCAGAATTTCTCTAAATAAGCATCTTCTCATTTTGTAAATCCTCATAAGGATCTTCCTTACTACTTTAGTATGGTTTGCAGAATGATTTCATGTTCAAATCATTTGGTTAATATTTGTGAATTGAAGGCAATTCAAATTTAGGTTGTTCAATTTCATCATAAGATTATATTTTCTAGATGACAGAATTTGGAATGTCCACAAAAGCATAATTAATTCTGTTGACTTTGTCATATTGGACATCAGGATGATTTAATTGAGAATCCCCTAAAAAAACATTCAAATTATCAATATCAAGTAGTTCAGTAAGATAAAAGTATATCAATTCAGGGTCATAATCTTCATACAAATATTTCCTCGATAAGACATCATGAAATCCATAAAAATTCAAGTTATGTGCTATCTCTTGAATATCATCAATGATATTTTCATTATAGTCAAATTTCAATGTAGCTATTTACATATAATCATTATATAATGATCTTATTTTCGCATTGTCAACTAGAATATCTCCTTTATCATCAAACAAAGTCTATATAAGGTAGAAATAATAAGAAAAGACTTTTTAGAGGATTTTATCGTAATCATTGAGATCGTAAACCTAAAATTCAAGAGCTAACACACTAAAACAACCATTATGGTCATTAAACAAAACACTACTTGACATATCTATAATTAGATTGTTTTGTATTAGATATTCTTTGACTCCTTTGCTTTACGAAATTAAATTATTAATAAATTCTATTGATTTTGTTTTGTATTATTGTTGAACATCAGATAACTAATGTGTCATGTAGACCTTCTTGACATCTGAATTTGATTTATATTTGATAAATTGAGGACCGTACTAAATTGGATAGCCTAAATCCTCACAAGTAGGTTCAATCAAATTGTTGTTTTTGATCTTTTCAAAATTCTTAATATAGGTTTTAAGTTCAGAAATTGACAGACTGCTTTCAACAACCAATGACATCAAATTAGAGGAATAAGCTTCATTAAAAAATTGTTTCAGCAATTCTGATACTATTGAAAGTATATTTAAATTATTTACTTTCATCTTTTAATAAAGTATTTAAGTTTCCAATGGAGAACCAACTAAATGGATGTGATTTTTCTGAAATGATCTTTAATAAGGCTTCAATTTTCCAATCATCAGTGCTAGTGATGATTTCATATTCATTGTTCACTGCATTCACCTCCTTCTCTACCATCTTCTGATCTAATATGGGATCAATGAAAAAGTGACTGAACACATCCAAGCCTTGTTGCAAAGCACTGTTTTAGATAGTGAAGTAATAATTGGTTTCATAATTCTCAGTGTAAGCATTATTAGTGCCTCCATTATTGTAAATCAAGGAATTGAAATAATTAGGGTCTGGATATGTATGAGATCCTACAAATAGCATATGTTCTAATAAATGAGCCAACCCACCATAATTAGATGGTTCTTGGAATGATCCTGCTTATACACTTAACGCCACTTAAGAGATGATAGCATCATTATTCTAAATCAGCAATACTGAAAGCCCATTTTCCAAGGTCATGTACTCATACGTATTCGTGTCAATGGAGGGTTTTCGTAGTTGTTATTTCTGAAGCATAGATGCTTGATTATGCTATGTTAGCTTTTATTATTGGATCATCATTGATAACATGAAGGCGATTAAACAGAATACTATCATGAGCATTATGGTGTTTAATATGGGAGATACTATCTTCTTGTATCCCTTCGCATTATTTAATTTAATTTTCTATTCAACTAATCCTTAGGTTTCTTCTTCCATTAAAAACGATAATATTAATTTGTGATTATTAATAAATAAATTTAAAAAACAAAACAATTACCAAATGCTCTACGCAACTAATAGTTTGTATTACAGATAATTCCTCACCACAACTGGAAAGTAATGAAAATATTCATATAATCAAATTAGGAAATCAAAAGCACAATATCAACCATAGCAATAATAAACAATTGCAAAGGGATAAAACGCTGAACATCCAGCTGCTTAAAGCGCATGATTTATATATTCAAAATATATTACAAATATCTTAAATGCAAATTATTGATTTGAGTTGCTGTTTTTAGTTGCTAAAAATATTTTTGGGTATTTTCTCCACAAATTAGATTATAATAAATTTATTGATTAAAGTAGGTGTCAGCAAATATGCAATCGGACTGGACTATTGACAAATTTGCATACCTATCAATCAATATCCTTAAATACTTAAGTCTAAACTACAAAATGAATTTAAATAATATAAAAATATTCTTACACTTGAAATGAAATGTTCAGAAGATAAACCAGCGTCATTATCTTATTAATTTCTGGATAAATTGGGCGAAGGGTACCTATGATATTAAAAGCTTAAGTTCTTTCGGATATATCTGGAAAGTTAAGCATATCACCACTGGATAGATATTTGCATGCAAATTAGTAAAAAATACTATGAAAAAAGAGAGGACTCTCCTTTAAAGAGAAATAAAGATTTTGTAAATTTTAAAAGGAAAAAAGGGTAATCTTTCATCTGATAACCCAAGGATTTACCCAGTTAATTACTTCCGGCCAGGATCTCAGAAACACTTACTTCATTATGAACTTACTCGGGCAGAACTTAGAATAGATAAGAACGAAATGTGGCAATTTTGATACTACTTCCATTTTGAACACTGGATAATAGATGGTGCAATTGCTAAAAGATTTGCACCATTCTAATATAATTCATAGAGACATTAAGCCTGAGAACTTTGTTGTTTTTTAGGAAAAAATACATTTAATTGATTTTGGACTATCCAAATTATATATTTAGGATGGAAAACACATAGAATTCCGAGAGAACAAGGGCATGATTGGAACTGCAAGATATGCTTCCATTAATAGTTTAAAAGGCAATGAATAATCAAGAAGGGATGACTTGGAATCAGTAGGTTACTTGTTAATTTATTTATACATGGGTACGTTGCCATGGAACAATATTGTGGCTGAAGACAAGACCACCAAGTACTACAAAATACAGAGAATGAAGGAAGCATTTAGACCTGAATCCTACATCAACCTCCCTCCTGAACTATCAAAATATCTTGCATATGTGCGAACATTGAAATTTGATTCACAACCTGATTACGATTATTTATTAAGACTATTTAGAAGAGGAGACGATTAATCTGCCACTCAAAAGTTGTTAATCCAATCGAATCACTCAGTTAAAAAAGCCAATTTAAGACATTTAAAGAAAGCAGAAAGAACTCAATGCATGACTGCTCGAAAATTGATGAATTAGATTGAAACTACTAGTCACAGGATTACGTTTGAAGATTTGAGCTCTGCTGGAACTGATATATTGGAGGAATTAGAAAAAAATGAGATAATTCAATTGCAAAATCTGTCAGTAGGGATAAAGTAGCCTAATTCTTTAAATTTAATGAGCAAAATTAGAATGGCATCGGAACAAATATTTGAGATTGATAATAGACTAAAGTATTAGAGTCCTATTTCATTAAAATAACTATAATGATTATTTTTGATTACAAATATAATATTAAAATATCTTGCTTAATATATAAATGGACGATCTTTCAATCATTTTTATAAGGCAAATAGGGAAATATCAAATAAACTCATCTTAACCAAAAATAGTCAAAAGTCAAATATTCTATTAAGACACAAATTAGGAATCTGCAAAAAAACTGCGCAATGCTAATCTCTATTATTCCTGCAGAAATACTGAATAACCCAATTAAAATATTTGTGCTTAATTAATATAATCCGAGCCTAATAGAACAACAGAAAAAGAGATAGCAGTGTTAGAGTTGCTAAGCAAGCATCCTCACACAAATTTAATCAAAATATTTGATATTATAAAAAAGGATCATTGCTATGCTATGTATGAAGAAATCCCTATGAATTTAGAGAAATTCTTAAATTCTGGAAGAAACCTATCATCAATAATGAAGGAGAATTTCTATTGTTAATTGTTTGCAGGATTCAATCATTTAAAATCGCTCAAAATAATAATTAGAGACTTACAACCTAAACATATTCGAGTCAAATAAATAAAAGACAATGAGTATGTTCTTTAAGTAATAGACTGGTACTATTTTAGATATCAGATTTCAGATCGGCTGAGATTTCCGAAGATGGATATGTAGACTCTATCAATGGGATGTCAGATTTTGCAGCACCAGAAGCTCTGATCAAAGGGCAAAGCTTAAATAATTAGTGTAGTATCTATACTGTAAGATAAATTTGATAAATTAGTTGGGAATGCTATTATATTACATTTGCAATGATGGGAGGAAACCCTTCGAAGCAAATTCATATCAGGATTTGATAAAAAAGTAAAGAGAATTCTGTTAGAATTTATTAAACTAAAGTGCTGGCAACAATGATCACTAAAGGTTGATAGAATAGTATAAGAGAATGCTAGTTTGGGATAAATTTAATAGAGAGGGAGATGATAATTAATTCAGATAAGATTGCTATCTTTTGGATAACACTTATTTTCTCAGGTAATCAGACTCTGTTGGACGTGGTCGGTAAGGATTTGTTGTAAATGCCTTTAATATTTAAACAAGAGATACATTAGTGTGCAAGATGATTCAAAAGAAGGAATAAAATAACGAGTAAGATTTAAGAGAAGTCTAAATCTGTGGTTATCTTGAAGGGGAAAATCACTAGAACATAATAAAAATAATTAAAATAATTAAGGATTCATAATGGTATTACATATTTTTAGAAAAATGTGACATGAACATCAAGGAATTCATGGAATAAAACAATCAATTTACTGATTAAGAGATCATTGATTTTCTATCGCAGATAATTTCTGGTTATGAATAACTTAAAAGGAAAAGCATTGTTCATAGAGATATTAAGCCAGAGAATATTATGATTAAATTTGATGACAACAATGATAAAATTTACAAAGTAATTGACTTAGCTTATATAGATAATTGATTTTGGAGTGTCCAAGATAATTTCTGGTTCACTTTTAGCCCATACCGATGTTGGTAGTCTCCTTTATATTGCACCTGAAGTATTGGAGAATAATGTTTCGGGCTATAACGACCAATGTGATGTTTTCTCGGTAATTTACTTTACTTATTCAAAGCTAGGAGTATTGATATATTATATGATGTATAAAAAAGAATACATTAACATCAATGGTTAGAACGAAATCAGGTAGTAGCAGAAATTATTAAAAACAAATCCCTTTAAATGTCCTGACTCAATGAGAGTATTACTATTTACAATTAACTTAAGAATCCTGATCTAAGATAGTTAATTGAAAAAATGATCGTATATGATCCAATAAAAAGGATTAATTGGGAAATGCTGAAAGGTTATCGTTTGAAGAAGAACCATCTTGACTTTCTAAATGATATTTATCGCTACTCTTTATTTGCTATACAAAGCGAAGAATTACTTTGTGAATTATAAGATAAGTATAGAGACGATAAAGTCCTTGCTGGTGATATCTACGCTCATAGGATAATCCTTTTGAAATTTGCAAATTTGGCATTCTAGAAAATAGAACAATCAATCAATTAAGAATACATCCAGATGAATGAGACTGAATATAAAATTAATAAGATATTTAATGCCAATGTGTGGAAGATGAATAATAAATGGAATTAATCTCATTAAATATTAAAATAAAAGTAATAACGATTGGAGGATTACTAAATTACCATGCTGAATGATGCTTTGAGTGTTATTTAAAATATGGACATTAAAAATTCTGAAATTACTTTGAATTTCACACAAGTACACAAATTTTACATAAAACTACCAAATTTATTAAATAATTCTACGTTTATTAATAATGAGTCAATTAAATTAAAGTACCATTTAATGAAAATGAGAAACTTGCTCAATGATAGTAAGAATGATTCCTCCATAGAGTACACTTTAGGACAAGATTCTAAAATATTATTTTTTGATAAGCTGTCAATCTCATAAATGAATGCATACATCGATGAAAATTAATGATATTAAGTATTAGTTTAAATTATGATGAGTTGATAACATATTATTAAAACTAATAACAATTGCGCTTTCAAATATATTATAAACAATTATCAATGATTATGACCATTTCAATAGTTCCTTACACTTTTTCATTTCTATTAAACAAATTATTATAATAAGTTTTAATCTGATCAATTATTAAATTTATGAGTGCATATATAATGTTTTACATATACAATCATATTTATTTTACTATATTTTAAATAAATTCCTATTTTAGACACATTAGAATGATAGGAACCTCTATTAATAGAAGATTGAATTCGTTATTATCTTCTCTTTAAGATAAGTAAGAAAAGATGATTTAGCAAAATATCCTTGATTTGTATAGTTATATTTCAGATCCTGAGATTAATTCATACATATACCAACTTTGGTAATCATACATCATTAACCACTAGCTATCTAGTTTACGTTACAGATGACCAAATGCTCAAGGAGCTTCTATATAATTATGCATTTACCAATATTGCAAATTATTACCGATTAGAGTGGACATTAAAGGCATTCAATGAAGATTCTAAATTTGAGAAAGTTAAGAAAGGCTTTACTGCTTTTTTGAAGGTACACTTGTTGAAATATTTAGGAATTAAAAATAAAGCATGCATAAGAACATGCACTTTAAGGAGGAACAAATTAAAAGGAGACGAATAACTTAGATGCATTCACGATAAATTGTATCAAAGGCTATGGGGAGAAACAAGACCAAATTATATTTTATTTGATAGAATAAAGTTTGAGTTTAAAGAAAATAGAAATAGAAAAGCAAAAGGATCATATGGGAAAATTTCTATAATATATCAATCAAATGATAGTGAGTTTAAGATTTTAGGACCAACCTGATTTTAGAGGTTTGACTATTCCATTTAATTATGGCAATTTAGATTCATTCTTAATAGTGAATTTGTTGGAAGATGAGTTTACTTGCTTCAATACTGCAAAAAGAGTTCCTTACAAAATTATTATCGAAACAGTAAAGTAAGCATATATTAAATAACAATTAGTCCATCCGAGTTACTATTGATATAGAGTGTAAATCAATTGGGTGTAGAAGATTTGGAAGAACTGATTCCTTTTTATGATATTGAGAAGGAAATGAGGACCATTTCATAGATAAAGATATATCAATAATATAATATTGAGGAATTAAAGAAGTATATTATGTTAATAACATTTATTTAGATTGGTTAATAAGAAAATAGATTTCCAAAACTTACATCATTTCTAGAATTTAAACAAGATCAAGGATAAAGACATTTATGTGTCCAAATCATAAAGCAAGTCTATTTGGGGAGAAGATTGGAACATTACAAAGGAGAAAATTAAATAGAATTCTTAATATGGGAATTTGAAATCTCACGAGGTTAGGTAGATTATAATAAAAGGAGGAGATGATCTCAGAAATGAGCTATTGATAATGTAAATGATGAGAAAAATCTATGATATATTTAAATAGAAGTCGACTAAGCTTTTCCTCAGGCCTTATGATATTATTCTGACCTCGGCGAGTAGTGGAATATTAGAATTCATTCCGAATACAGTTTCTTTAGATAAAATCAAGAGAGAAAATCCAAATCTCACTTTAAGATAATTTTACAAAAAGAACTTTGAGAACTTCGAAGAGGCACAAAAGAATTTTGCAGAAAGTTTGGCAGGATACTCATTGATTTGTTATTTATTCCAGTTGAAGGACAGACACAATGGAAACATCTTAATTGATAATGAGGGTCACATAATTCATATAGACTTTGGATTTGTATTGACCTTGACTCCTGGCAATATTGGATTTGAGTCAGCTCCATTCAAATTAATAAATGAGTATGAGGAGTTATTAAACGGTAAAGATAGTGATATGTTTGATTATTACTAAATTCTAATATTTTCAGGTAACTAAAATAGTAATCCTATTTAGGACTTGCCATTTTGTAAGAACATGTGACAGAATTACTTACCTTTGTAAAATTGATGCATTTCAGTCCAAGAAATAATCTCTTGGCATGTCTAGAGAATTTCAATTTGAATGAATTCAAGAAGAGATTTCATGAAAATGTTGGAGAAAAGAACCTATATCCTATTGTGGAGAGTCTAGTTAAGAAATCGAGTAATTCTTGGAAAACTGTGCTATATGATTATTTTCAATACTAAACCAATACTATTTATTATTGACAACATATTATTTTAAAATGAAATAACCATCCTACCGATGCACAGAAAAGCTTTGGAAACCAATAGTAAGACCGCCCAGACATAATTATCGAGTAAAGGACATGGGAAATGAGATTTTCATGGTATAAGATACTGTTACTAAACGATTTGACTTTGAATTTTAAAACTCCAGAGGATTGACTTTGTAATGCAGGTATTTGACTAAATTATTTACAGCTTATTTGAACCTATAAGAATGTAAGACAAACCACATCCATGTATGATCTATTTACATGGGAACTCTAGCAGCAGAGTGGAAGCCTTAACCATTGTTGAATACTTGCTCCCTAACAACATAGCAGTCTGTGGAATTGATCTATCTGGTAACTCGCTTAACTATTCTACGTAGGTTCTGGATAATCGCAAGGTGAATACATTTCCTTAGGCTATTATGAATCCAAAGATGTTAATGACCTCTATGAACATTTGAGATAGAAGAAAGTAAGTGAACCTAATAATTATAAGTTGAATAGCCTTTCATTACACAAATTGGATTGTGGGGCAGATCCATGGGCTCAGTGACAGCCATTCTTGCAGCCACTCTCAATTATAATTTCAAAGTATTGGTGTGCGATAGTCCTTTCTCCAATTTAACTCATCTCTGTTAAGAATTAGCCTCAAATAGTTATAGCATACCCAGTTGTTGCTTCAATTGTTTCTGGTGTCTCGTGAAAGCCAAAATTAGAAGAGAGGCCAAATTTAACATTGAAGACCTCAATATCTCACAGGCCATTCAAAGTAAATATGCCATCATTATCACATTTAGCTCTACCTATTGATGTTTCCATTGTTTTCTTGTCAGCCAGATAAGATCAATTAATCGTTGAAAAACATCCCAAAATTCTCATGGAAAAATTTAGAGGAACCAAAGTACTAAAACAATTTGAAGGGACTCACAATTCAAAAAGACCTTAGGATATTATGAAAGAAACTGTCTAATTTGTAAGAATTCAATTTGATAAACATTCCTTAAATTAAAACACTAACCAAGGAACTACTAAGATTACTAATACCACCAAAGATTAGATTCCTATTCCTGATGTTGATGCACCCCTTTTGAGCTCAGAAAAACCATATTTGTTCAAAACGGACAAGTGAAGGCTATCTGAACAATAAGTGATTAAATCTATATTTAAAATAATAATATCTATTTATTTGTATCAATTATAAGAACACAAAATTAAGTATTCAGAAATTAGTCCTTTTATGTAGTTTTATCATATTTTAAATGTCATCCAGCACTCTAATCTTACTCTATTAAACCTATTTCTATTAAATAATATGATCTTTATTCTTAAGAGCATCTCTCTCATCTTGAATTCTTTCAAACTCAATCATTTTCATCCTTTCTTCTAACTATTATATAGGTGGAGAATTACACATCTTTACTCATTCTTTAATGTTTTCTGATTTTATTTTGCTTTTTGATATTTATTTTTATAGAACTCTATCTACTCCTCATTCGTAGCTTATTACTTTTGCATTTCCAAAAGAAGTCTTTTAGATTCAGCCAAGTTTTCCTATGAATACTTTAATTGATTTTGCAAATACTCTACTGTCTTTTCTATTGATCTTTGTTTCTATGATATACTTAAATTATTACTTCTAAATGTTATTAATTAAGATAAGAAATATCATTATCAGATTCATACAATAACTATTAGATTCTTCTATTGTCTTATTTCAATTATTCTAAATCTTACAAAATTTAGGTTTTCTCTTCTTGATCTATTTGATGTTGCTTATCATACTAAGCTAATTTATCTTCATTCGTTTTCACTAAAGACTTTTATTATTCCAATTCAGACTTTAAATATTTAATATCCGAAAGGTAATAATTAGCTTCCTTAGATACTAAATCAGTTTTATTTTTATAATCCTCTAGTTGTGCTTATAATTTTAGATAATCTTTTTGTTTTTCTTAAACTAAATTATTTAATTTGAATTCTTGCTATTATTTTTAATTAACTGTATTTTCTAATTACTAAATTTGATTGCTCATTACTTTGATCTTATCTTTTTTCTTATTAATTTGTGAATTTAATTCTTGTTGTTATGAGAGTTTATCAGATTAAAATTTATTTAATTCTTATTAATGATGAGCTTCATTAACTTTTATCAATTTTTCTAAATCTTAGTTCTTATTATTTAAATTATCGATTTTTAATTATAAAATTCTATTTTCTTCAAATTGTTCATTTATCTTTTATTCTAAAATCTAGATCTATTATTTATCCTCTTTTAATTCAATTTCTAGATATCGAGATTGTTCTTCTTTAACTACAGCATCTTATTTAATAACATTATTTTCTTCTTTCAATAATATATATCTTTTCTCCTGATCCTTGCTAAATTATTATTAGAGACTCATACATTTCTGTAGTTAATGCATCATAGAGTCGTTGTACTCTGTCCAATTCAACTTGGAATTAAGCTTTTTATTCATCCAACTTAGCATCAAATACTTTAGATTGATCTTTCAATAACCTCATTTTTGTTTTCTTCTTCTGAACCTTGATTTTAAGTTGGTTTAATTGGGATTTCAAATCTTCATTGCCTTTATGTTGCCAATCTGATCGTTCCCTCTCATATTTTTATATGATTTCATCTTTCAACTATAATATCTTCTCTTAATCTTTGCCTTCCTGCATATAATCTCTCAGAGCTGCCTAAACTATTGGGAGACTACGCTTACCTTCAATTTCGAATTGAGATCCTTTAATTTATTATATTTTTCCCGTATTACATAACCAGTTTGTTCTTTCAAAGCATTTGGAGAATTGGGTGCATATGGATCTGTATCCCTTCTTGTTTGGTTTGAGCGATATAGCAAGTCATTGCTCGAGCCTTGGTTTGTCCTCATTATTTAAATATTAATATTTTATAACAGCCATGGTAATCAATTAAAATGGATTATAGAATTGACAAATTTTTGTTTATGAAGAATTTTTGAAAGTTTAAATAGTGATTTTATAATTAATTCTTTTTCCATATTAGATGAGTAGCGATAATTTAAGAAAAGGATTAATAAACGATAGCTTCGGAGATTTCGGGAGTTTTGTAGAGACCCTCATCCCAGAGCAGAAAAAAACAGCCAGAGAAAAAGCAGGATTTTTGGGCAAATTGTTTGTATCCTGGATTTATCCAACGCTGTAAGAATTACTTATTAGGTTTAGAAAACTAGCTTAAAAACAGCCATTAGAAGTGGAAACTATTCAGCCACTTTCAAAAACAGAGAGATCCTCATATTTATATGAAAAATTCAAAAATTAATTGATCATTACCTAGAGAGGGGAAAACACAATATTTAAAGCTTTGTATTAAACTTTTCAGAAGCAAATCATAATTACTTTTGTATGGTTGATAATATCAGTCTGTACTTCCGTAGTTATCCCTATTATGATTAAAAGCATTATAGATTATATTACAAATTAGGAAGAAGATTATTATTATGCTTCGACAATTATCGCTGTTATTATAATATCAAGAGCAATCAATATGATAGCAAATGCCTAAGCAAGACTAGAGATTGTAATTAAGATTGATATTTTAAGAGATCCTTCGGATTCGATGCCTAATCTGTGCTTTCGGTAGAATTAATGAGTAAAAGTTTACGAACTTCTTTCTTAAGCAATCCTAGATACACGACTGGTGAAGTGATAAATTTGATGTAAGTGGATGCAGGGAAACTATAATTTGTTACTTATTATTTAGGTGTTGCTCTATTGGTTCCAATCTAATTAATAGTTACTGTATATTTAATGTTTGCTTATATTGGATTGTCATTTCTCGGTGGCTTCGGAATAATGATATTAACGGCAGTATGGAATACATTGATAGGAAAGTTCCTCATGAAATACTAATAGACGATGATGAAGGAGAAGGACAAGAGAACCAATTGTGCAATACTAGATATTTTCATAAATCAAGTTCATTAAAATAAATGCATTTGAAGAGTTCTTTAGAGAAAAACTTTTTAAATTGAGGAAAGCTGAAATTGATATCACCAGAAAGCGTTATTTTGGAACTGCATTTTACATATTTTCAGTATGGTTAAGTCCACTATTAATATTGTGTGGGACCTTCCTAATGCACATTCTATTAGGTCATCAACTAAGTGCTGGTAGTACCTTTGCAATTATCAGTTTATTCTAAATGTTACAATAACCTTTGTTGCAATTGCCAATAGCCATCAATGAAGTCATGGCTACAAATATAAGTTTAAAAAGAATATAGAAATTTTTATTTACTGACGAATTATAATCTGATTGCATTTAGTTTGATTATTATGGAGATGAAAGATCAGTTGAAATAAGGGGTGGTAACTTCTATTGGTCAACACTAAAAAAGGAAGAGATTGACGAGTAAGAGAAGAAGGAGTAAGAAAACAAAAAGAAGAAGAAACAAAAGAAAACTAAAAAGTTACAAGTAGAGGAATAAAGTCAGAAGGAAAATGAGAAGAAACAAGTCTTATTTAATATCAATATGGAAATAAAGAAGGGGATGATGATTGGCATAATAGGAGATGTGGGAGCAGGCAAGACTTCGATTTTATAGGCGATAATAGGGGAGATGCTGTATAACCCTGAGAATCCTCCCAAGGTTACGATAACAGGGTCATTAGCATATGTAGGATAGAAATATTGGATATAAAATTTAACTGTAAAAGAAAACATCTTATTCGGATTAGAGTATAAGGAATAGAAATACTAGAATGCACTTAAATATTCCTGTTTATCGTAGGATTTGAAGATATTAATAAAAGGGGATGAGACAATGATTGGAGAAAAGGGAATAAACCTATCTGGTGGTTAAAAAGCAAGAATAAGTTTGGCTAGGGCTATATACAGTGATGCTGACATAATATTATTGGATGATCCAATAAGTGCAGTTGATGCTCATGTAGGTAATTTCATTATGAATGAATGTTTAAATGGATATTTGAGAAATAAAACAAGAATTCTTATCACCCACGCCTTAAATAGTTTACAGTATGTGGACTACATATATTTATTGGAAAATGGAGCAGTAATTGAGTAGGGCACATTCCAAGAAATTAAATAATTCAACTAGTTTTAATTCAATATTCCAAAAGTTATACAAAAATCAACATCAAAATGAGGATGAGGAGACCATAGAGTAGAAGGTCGAGGAACTTCCTTTAATTAGTTTAGTAAGAATCATCTAAGGAGGAGGCCCAAGAATGATTAGAATAATGAATTGATGCTGGATGAAGATAGAGAAAGGGGGAATTTGGCATTAGATACTTACAAATAATATTTTAAATTAACTGGATATTTTAATATAATTTTGTTGACTTTTGTATAGATTTGTTGGATAGGATGCTATTTTGGTACTTCCATTCTGATTGCTCTTTGGACATCTAAGGCAGAGGAGGATGAAAATATCGACAATTATAAATATTTAGAATTCTACTTTTATTTCTCATTGGGATAGGGAGTATTTGCATTTCTGAGACCTCTGTTGTTAGTTTCTGCTGGTACAAGAACATCTGACAAAATCCATACAAAAATGATAAAGTAAAGAGTATTATTAATGATAGTTGTTTATTATATGCTCCTTAATGTTCATTTTTTGAAAGAGTGCCTTTGGGTAGAATATTGAATAGATTAACAAAGGATTAAAATTCATTGGATAGTGAAATATATTGGGGTTTGAGTTGGTTTTTCATCTCTGTGAGTTTATTGATAGCAAATTTGACTATTTATGTTTACTCGAGTACTGCTTACATGTTAATCCCTTTGTTCTTTTACTTCAGTTTATGTTGGTGGATTTAGTTATTATATGTGACAGCAAGTAGAGAATTGCAAAGATTGGAATCCATCTCTAAAAGTCCTATAGTGAGTTTCTTTGGTGAATGCATAAATGGGTAGAGTTATGTGAGAGTATTTAAAAAGGAAAGTAAGTTCATAGAAAAGCATTGTGACAATATGGATGTAAATCGAAGAGTGTTTTTAGAATTAATAGGAACATAGACATGGTTTATGTTGATATTGGGATTGGTAAGCTTAGTTGTTAATGCCATGGCAATAGTTTATTGTGTATTCTTCTCCTTTTCAAATCCATCTTTGGCTGGATTACTATTGACATATGCAACTTAAATTGATGGTAATGTCTCAGAATGTGTTCAATCCTTTAGTTAATTGTAATTGGGATTGGTCTCATTTGAGAGATGTTTGGCATTCACTAAGATAGAACCTGAACCAGGATATAAAGAGTTAGTGGATAATCATTTAGAGGAAGCCTCTCATTAGGAGAACTATTTAGATCATTGGCCGAAATAGGGAAGGATAGACTATGATAATTATTCAGTCAGGTATCGAGAAGGATTGAAACCTGCTTTGAAGAATCTAAATTTTACGATCGATCCTTAAGATAAGATTGGAGTTGTAGGTAGAACTGGAGCAGGTAAGTCTACTATGACACTAACTCTCCTAAGAATTCTAGAGGCTCTTGAAGGCAAGATTGTTATAGATAATGTTGATATATCGACTATCTCTTTAAAATAACTTAGAGAGCATATCACTATGATTATGTAAGATTCAACGATCTTTGATGGTACTTTAAGAGAGAACATAGACCCTTTAAATTAGAGAACGGATGAAGAAATCGTAAGTGTCTTGGAGTAATGTTGTTTGAAGGAGTTGACTTAGCAGAGGAATGGATTAAATACTTAAATTAGTGAAGGAGGGGACAATCTGAGTTCAGGAGAGAAGTAATTAATTTGCATTGCCAGGGCTGTTTTGAAAAAAAGTAAAGTCGTTCTCATTGACGAGGCAACAGCAAATATTGATGTTGAAACTGAGCATAAGATATAAGAAACAATTTTGAATGCATTCAAGGATTGCACTGTTATTACAATTGCTCATAGAATTAATACTATTTTGCATTGTGATAAGTAATAATTAATTTTGATATTTTAGAATAATTGTTGTTGATGCAGGGGAAATCAAAGAGTATGGCAAGACAAAGGAATTATTATTATTAAAGGATTCCATCTTCTATGGTATTTATTAAGAAGCATTGAAACATAACAAAAAATGAGATGAATATAATTATTAGTATATTTATCAATTAAAATTCTGTAAATCCATTGATGGTTCTTGGAAGGTCTTAATTTAAATAAAATGGCCTTCAGTATTTCTATCGATTGATGGGATTTTCACCATGCAATGCGACTAATATTGAAATTCTTCTGGATAACATAATTCCAATGTTTTTTTTGTAGTTTCCGAAACTTGTACCTAACCTCTTTCACTCTTGGATTCCATTTTGTTGGCTATTAACACATCTGGTCCATAGATATCATATCTCACAATATCAGTTCCAAGAACTCCCCCAATGATTTTACCAGTATGAATACCGATTCTCATATGTAAATCTGAATTATTAATTTTGTCTCTGACCTTTCTAATGATATTAATCATTTCGAATGCCATTTCCACTGTATTTTTAGCCTCCAAAGCTGGATTCCTGTCTTTAGCATCGACCATTCCCATGACTACATAACAATCCCCAATAGTGTATAATTTGTATACGTTCTTCTCTTGACAACACTTATCGAATTCAGTGAATAGATTTCTCAACATAAATACAACTTATTCAGGAGCTACTTTACTTGAATATTCTGTAAATCCAGCGATGTCAGCAAACAAGAGAGTAACATCTTCATGTTAATCCTTCAAGACAGCTCTGGATTATTGTAATTGTAAAAATTAATCGAGCATGTGAGTAGGCAATTAATGTTTTACTAACTAATCTAATTATTCATGTTTGTATTTTAGCTTGCATTTTTAGTTGTAAGCTTCTACATTCTTCAAAAATTTGTAGATTTAGTTGGTTACAAATATTAGTTATAGTAGACTAGCATAATAAATTAAGGACTTATCCCATTTGTTAACCACAGCTGCAATAATATTCATACAGATCATAACAACGCTTTCCACTACCTTGTATTTCATTTTGATTATGGGGTTCAATTGAGTCAAAAAAGAGAGGAAGATCCCTATAGCAATGCAAACCTCTCCTATTATACCTTCTTTTACACTAAAGATGTGCATGATCCACCAGATTAAAATAAAGATGTAGAACCCTATAAAATACTTCTACTTGAAAAAGTGATTACAATATTGCTCATTGAACAATAAGCAGATGAAAATCAATTTAACAAAGACAATCAAGTATCCCTACACAACATTAATATACCAAACAATAATCTCTCTGAAAATGTTGTCTATTAAAATGGTTGATGTATTCTAGATAAGTATCAGAATACTCATTCCCAGTTCCAAAAGAATTACCAATATTTTATTTTATTGTCTCAATTCCTCATAAAACTCTTATATGACATCCTCATCGACATCTGAATGAAAATCAAGGTACAATCTGCTCTTATCCAAGATCAACACATCCATCTCTTTAAATTCATCTTCAGATTAATGGATTTGTTTAAGTTTTTCCTTATCCACTTCAATCAATGGGAACTCAAGTGCATCTTCGAACACAAGGTTTTCTCTGGCTAATTTAATTTCTAGGGCTTCAATTAGGTTTTACCCTGTGATTGTTTAACCCTATTGCTCTTTTATTGGAGGTTGCAATTAATCAGATTCCCCTCTAGAATGTTGCTGAGACACATTGTTATTGTTATTACTATTATTTAATGCCAAATTCTGATTATCCAAATTGTTACTCGATTTAAACACCAATTAAGGTGTCACTATCTTAATACTGGATTAAACAATAGTAGGTTTTCGAGAGTTCTTGAATTCAAATATAGATTTTCTTTGTCTACCTACATAATCCTCTCGATTTAGGAAGATTTACATATCATCTTTGAATTTCCTCAATTTCTTTCTTGAGACCTTCTCTTTTATGACTTCCTATACCAAATACGTAGTCAATTATCCCTTTCCTTTAGCTTCCACAATGTCCAAAGTAAAAGTGAAATCAACACAAGATGAGACCTGCTTGTATGCCTCCTCGGATATCTTGATTTGATTATCCTAAGCAGTAGAACAAACCCTACTGGTTGTATTGACGGTATCGCCAATCAAGGAAAATTGAGGCTTGTGATATCCTATTACACCAGCAATCACATTGCCATAATGCACTCCAATTTTCACTACAATGTTTTCAGTCTAACCAAAACTCTGTGATGAAGCAAATTTCTACATTTCAAAGGCTACTTGGAGAGCTCTAAATACAGGGTTAATATTATTTTGGGATATTAGATTCTTCAACCCTGAAGCTGCCATGTAAGTCTTACCGACAGTTTCGATCTTCTGCAGATTGTATTAATTACACAATGAATCGTATTGTCTGAATAGGATGTCAAGTAAGTGAACCACATTCTATTGTTGCACCTTTATTATGGTATCAAATTCACAAATATCGCAAAATAGAATTGCCACTTCTCCTTGATTCTCCTATATGTCAAACTCTCCACTCTGATTTATCATGTTTCTGATGAACTTTGGCATCAGAATTGAGAGAGTGTCACTTATTGAATTGATTTTCTAATTCAACTGTAGATTTTCAATGAATTCCTATCTCAAATTCCTTTGCACTCTCAAATGCATTCCACTACTCAAGCCTGTCTGCATAAATGCTATGAGATAATAGTTGAGCATGATGTATTAATTGATATTCTAATTGATGGAGGTGTTGTTGGCACTGAATCTGATGATGAAACTGATATTGACTATGATACAATAGAATATGATGGTCAAGGGTCTGTCATCTATTAATGGTTACAGCATGAACAACTGCATAATAAGCATGTCACTTAATGAATTGTCATTCTGTTAGAAAAAGTAGATGTCATATACTATCTTGTACAACAGACGGGATAGGATCAAGATTTTAGATAACCTGAAATGGTACTTCTTAAACACTGAGGTGTAGATGAATAGAGCCATCAATATCTAGGTGCCATTATATCCAAATGAAAAATACAATAGCCATGTATAATTTTCATCCTTATTGATAAACCAAATCTGCAGCAATATTGCTCCTTCCACTAGCATCCAACTCAACGGATAGTAGAATCGATAATATTCTAAAATGGATTTTGATTCATTCAATTAATATTTTGTTTCCAGTTGGATATTCTTGAATTGCTATGTAAACATATTGATTTTTATGCTCTTTTCACTGAGAGCCATACCTGACAACATTGATCTAATGGATGAGTCCATATCATCTTCATTTTTAAATAATTTCAATGCATATTTTTAGATATTCAGTAAAAGAGAGCCATTGATCTTCTTCTTCGAATAATAAATTTCAATTGGTTTCAATAAACTAGATATTTCGATCTTGTCTTTTACTGAAAACATCAATCTATCAACAGTATAGGGGATGAATTAAAACAATAAAAGTTAGAGTGTGAAAACAATCAGAATAATAAGTATGATATAAAAAACACTTTGAACACTTATCAGGTGTTCCATAATTTATGAATATGTCTCATCAAAGATTGGAATATAACTTATTAAAGTCAACAAATACAGTATAATAAATAGGACCCACCAATAGACAATACTATCATAGATCCATTTACTTTATTCAACAAAGATTATTATTGTATACAATTACAGAGATTATGCATCATCACCGAAACCTCTGCCATCATTTGTAAAAAAGTCTATGTGTTTTTGAATGAATATGATTATGAAGGACTCAAAAATTGAGAACAATAAGACTTTGTATATGAACAACCCATATTTATGCTTTCTAAATTGAATCCAATTCTGGTTATAAAAGTATACTACTTGTTGTTTGAAATCTGTTATATTTTGAGTATTCAGGATTGACTACTTATACAACAACAAAGAGGGTAATATAAACATAATGGATTAGAAATACGTAAGAGGAGGAATCTCATTTTCTATTTCCAAAATACATTGGAAAAATAGGCAAAACATAATCAAATAGCATCTATAAAATGCATATATCATTATGTTCTCCACAAATTCTGCATGTTTTCTACTGTCATAAAATAGTAATGTTACTAGATTATTCATATCCTTGATAATTAGATCTGCTGTACTCATATATCTAACTTTGGAATAGATGAACTTCTCCATCTGTTTCTTGGAATAGTTTGAATTTATCTATTTATACTTGGATAACTTGTTTGTAACTTAAGAATAGCTTGTATTATTTTCTTTTTTTAGTCTCTCAATTTATTCCATCTTTTCTATTTTACTATTTTAATTAATCCTTTCATTCTATATTTGTATTGCGAAATCTGAATTTTCCATGATAATTGAATCATTGGCTTCATCACCAACTACTAATATTCTTCTTCTTTACAATTACTTTTTCTATAGGATCTTAATCAAAACACCCTTCTAATACTTATTCATAGAATATCCAATTAGGTGAGTGCAAAAGGATACTAAAAATGCCAAATGATGGTATAAATTTTAATCGTTTTCAATGATCTCAAGAGCTTTCCCCTCAATCATTATACAGAATGGTTTACTTTTTGATAAATTGTTATTTATTCCGATTAAAACTCCTCTTGTACTGGCTCTTCTAGCAACAGTTACTGATTTTCTCTTATTACTATTGGGACTACCAAGCTTTTCGTTATTCTTCTTATCATTTTGCTCTTCCCTTAATTGTTTAATCAAATTGTTGTAACACCATAAAATGTGTTACTTGATCTGTTAAGAGATCATGTCATTGGATTCTATTGTTAGAACCTGAATGTTTTCCTTCAGAATGTTCGATTTATAAGCAACTGGTAATACCTTATTTTTAGTATCACCACTGGCTATCCATATAGATATATCTGCGTTATGATAATAGTTGATTATTTCTTTCAATTACTTCTTCATCTTTTCTTACACCCCAACAATTAGAATCACTTCTAATTAATTATTTTTATTTTTAATCTCCTCCAATGGATTCTTGACAAATAAATTATAACCATTTTAGTCCATATTGCATTTATAGTAAATGACAGGCCTACAACCTCTTTATATAATCTTATTGATTATCCCATTCCAAACATCCTTATCTTCCTTATCCATATTGATCCCTTCTATCAATTCTAAACCATCTTCTCTGATGTATTGTATGTATTCAAATTTATCATTGAATTAAAATGCTAATAATTTATTATAATCCATAATTTAAGTTGTTACACATAATTTCGTATTGTCCAATTATGTCACTGTTACTGGGATTTCCAATAGATTCTCTTTAATTTCTATAATGTACTTGCTTTTACCAAATGTAGACCCAATAAATTTGTAATCGTAATTCGAAGCTAAACTAACTTAAAGTTCATCTATTTGATTGTTAAATTCCTATTATAATGAATCTAATTTCTGTAGGTACTTAGTCTAAGTATCATGACAAACGATGAGGATAAACAGTGCCTCTTCAATGACTCCCCTGTATTCTGGAGTCAATGATTTACTATAGATTTCTTTCTCATTACTTATAAAATCATCCTGTCTCTCATATTGAATGTTGAATTCATCAGTCTTGTAAAATCGATCAGCTGATAATTTCTTTTTGGGTTCCATCTTTTCTAATATTGGCCTTCTCTCACTGAACTTACGTCTTGCTGTCTCTTTGATAGGAGATTGGGATTTAATCATCCTTTATTCATTCAGCTGATTAATCATTCCTCCTAGATCGGTTCCTGATTCCCAAGAGTCAATTTAAAACAATTTTGGTGGTTTTGTTCTATGAATCTCTTTCAATTTGGAATGATCGTCTGCAATTTCTTCAGCATTGAAATTGGCTTCATCCTATTAACTTGTCTCACGTATATCTTACTCTAAATTAGGTTCAATATTCACTAGGTTGTCCTCCAATCTCCAAGCAGGGATTGAAGTCCTTTTAGTGGGACTCATAGGCCTATGATGGGGTGATACCTTAATAGATGAAATTTAATTAGGGGATAAGGATTGATCTTGAATGAAGAGCATCTCCTAGTTATCCAACACATCTTTCTGATACTTCTTCCATTAGGTTGCATTTTTAAATGTTTTATTATGAATCTCATAAAATGTTTCATTAATCAAAATTAATTTTATCTTAAATTGTGGAATGGTCAAAGTACAAGTCTTGTCAAAAATGACAGAATCTACCAATGATAAATCAGCAATAGGGGTTGCATTTAACTTACTGTACACAGTATTTAATTCCATCTTATGATTCTAAAAGATATTGAACTCCTCTTAACTCTCGTTGTTCTGACCTGCTTTCTGCTTTTTGAATTTAAACATCTTCTAACTGGAACAAATAATTTATAATACATCCAATACTCCTATCAGATAATACGGAAACATATTCAGATAAAGCAAGAAGTAATCAGCTAAGCACTATATTTACCACCCATCATTAATAAACCTGATTGATTTAATCATCCAAGATCCAAATGATAACACAATTATCAGTATTAACGTGAACTTGTAGAAGGTATCAACTCTACTATCGAAGAATGATTTCGTTGACTTCTCAAAATTGGTCAAATGATAATATTGGCAATTCAAACCGCAACTTAAAACAAGTCCGTATATATAATCGCAAGTCTGTAATTGTTATCCTCTATATAGAATGTTCTCCTTCTTGATGTCAACAGGCTAAGGATCATTCTTCAATCTTATGAATCCAGTGTAAAAGGATTCAGATTTGTAATCCTTATCGAATGTCACCGTCCCACTCAACAACAATCGGTATTCGAATCCATTTCCTTTGAATTGGTGCATCTTAGGCAAAGATGTTAATTCGTTTGCACCCTTTATCCCTTCATCTGTCTGTCCATTCACACATGTGTTATTCACGTAGAATCTTTCTTGGTTCGACTCCAGTATCAGACAATCTGCAGGACAAACCTCGTTCCTCTTCAATATTATTATGTCTCCAATCTCCAAATCCTCCCATCTTATCGTTTCTATTATACTGATCTTAGCGCTTTCATTCAACTCCATCAGAGCCTATGGAGATGATGGCATCATTCCCCTATCGGCTCTTTAAGTGGAAATCAATTAAGTCCTATTCACCTTTTGTTCATATTCCATTAAACTGATTTTCTTGTTTTACATCATTTTCTTCAATTTCTTAAACGCTATCACTTGTCTCTGGTTAATTAGATTGTCTTCATCGTGCACCAAAATCATATAATACAAGGTTTTTATCAAGTACATCACTGTGCTGAAAAGAAATGGTATAACAAATCCAAAAATAACTTGAGAATTGTTTTGAGTGATGCTCAGACATATGATACTGATCAGAAGGAAAATGTAATTGAATGGTCTTTTCATATACCTCCATAGAATACTCCCCAATGATTGAATGGTGGAGATTTTGTTTTTTAATTCAGAAGAAGAGAAGCCCTTTAAATTCACTGTGTCTCCATTTTCAAATTCAATCTTGTTTATTAAATTGTACGATTTACTTGCTTAGAGTATGAATCATCGTTCTTTTGTTTTGTCTTTGCATATTTTCTATGCAGGTATTCATAAATTATCTATGATAATTTCATAATTTTATTATATTATGTCATAAAAACAAATAATGTTTGTAACCCTCTTCTCTAAATAATTTTCTTGTGAATTTACCCATCTCCCTAATTTCCCTTCAATTACCATCGATAAACATCATGTATTTTATTCGCACTTTAAAATTCTCAAGTTCTTACTCTTTTATCGAATGGCTTAAATTTTTGTAGACTATAATTTCTATAATTAATTATCAACAAAGACGATAACTATATAAAATTAATTAAATTAATTTTTCAAAATTTTTATCATTATTTAATCTGATCGCCATGATTGAAAATGATTAATTTATGGTATTTCATCAAAATCAGACCCTATTTAAGCATTTAAATTATAAATAATAAGTAGATTTGATTTGAATCAATATTTAGAATTGAATTAGATTGTAAACAGAAGGGTTAAAATTATAAAACATGTAGATTATTAGGAAATTTAATAATATTTAATATTTTACAATTATTGTAATACATTAAAAATATGTAGAAATATTATAAATAAATGTGAAAATAAATTTTTATTTTCTAAAGAAATCTTTACATTCCTTTAACTTTGATTCTTATTTATTTCTAAGTGAAAAGGCTTGAAATCTCAATTATAACGATTGGCTAAACTAATATCGATATAATTTGGAGTAATATGATATCAGCATCAACACTCTACTTAATCTTTTGTAATCCCTTTATTTGTACATTCCAAATTTGGTTTGCATATCATCTCATTGCTTAACTACAGATTTAATTATTTATGAGCCTTTTAATTTTAATTTACATTTATAAGGGAAATTAGAAAATTATATAAATATTTTATAAATAGATTAAATAATATTGCTTTTTGCATTCAAAATTTCATTATAGAAAAACATGATAGTTAAAGTTAATAATGGTATTTCTTTAAATGTATGCAAATAATCTCTGTAACATTTATATATTGAGAGACATCTGATATAATGACTAAATGCTTATTAATTGCATTATATATATATATTATATTTTTCAATTCAAGTTCCTATTACTATTGATCGAATACAAACTTCATTAATATGTTATAATTATCGCAAAATATCATTCAAATGCTGAAGAATTCATAGTTTGGAGCAAAATGAGATTTTCTTTTCTGATTGGAATGTTCTAAATTTGAAATGAAGGTTTGTAGTTTATATTAATTAGAGTGTGTATAAATAAAAAGGAGGGAGAATTAATATAAAATAAAAAAATTGGTCGGGGCGGGAATCGAACCCGCGACCGTTGGCTCATAAGACCAACGCTCTAACCAACTGAGCTACTCGACCATGTACAATTGAAATAATACAGATTTTCATAAATAATCAGTCCCTTTGATAATCATTTACTATAATATTTGAAATAGTTAAAGTAAATATAGGCATAAGTTTATAATAAATAGTTCTACTTGTTATTATTTATCATTCAGATCAGAATGTAACATATTTCTCCTTAAAAGTGTAGCTCTATTATATTCTTTGAAATCTATGATATGGAGTTAATTATGATGTTAGATATATTTAAATAATAAACATTTTCAAACGTTAATTAATGTTTCATTATGATATTAATTACAATTTCTGTATCAAAATATTAATTTAGATATATGAAATTGGATTTTGCAACTCATTTTTTATTTAGGAGATAATTTAAAATATCTGATCCTTCTATGATGATCCAATGATTAAAATGTATTTCGATAATTCAATATAGACAAGCTAAACCATAATATGGCCTCTCAAAAACATAGATTTTCTTTAATTGAATTTGCAATTCTTTAAAATTTTGATTTCTTATATCAATTGAATTAGTATTAGTGAAAAAATCATACTTATTATGAAAAGCAGTTCACTCAAATGAAATTTAGCTCTTAGAAGTTGATAGTGTTTTCTATACTTTCAAAGCAGTACTTATAAATTTAATTATTTCTTTTTTTATCTTAAGATTTGAGATTAGATTGTTTGGTGAACTTATTTTAGAATAAAGGCCCTCTTTAGATTAAATGGGTCATCTAATATCTCAAATAATTAATGATTGCTTTTATTAGTAAGATAATAAAATAAAACAATATTTATTTCATGATAGTCTTTCTAAAAATAATCCTTATTATACTAATAATTATATGCTCATCAAAGATTCATTTTTATTCAAAATAGAGACACGCTCTTTAATTTGGCATCCTGGAATGAAATTAGAAATTATATATATTATATATAAATTTAATGAAAAATAGGCATATTAGTTTGTACAGCTATATTGCATTCTTATTCATTATGTATGGTGTCTGGCATTTAACAATACAATCTAAGAAACACGGAGGGTATAATGTTAGTGAGTTGCCTGATCTCATCTCAGCATTACAAAATGCAATCAAACCACAAATCACCTTCAATGTTCTGAACATTTTTACATAGGAAGAGATGAATAAATTTAATGAAACAATTCATTAGAAGTATTCTGAATTTGAAATTGAATTTAATATTGTCAAGGATATTCATTAAAATCAAGATAAGAATGGGTATCTAATATCATACTATTAGATTGCTTATAAATATACAGAAAGCTTAATATACATTTTTATTTATTCAAAAATTGGATAAAATTTCCATCGTGACATAAGATTTAAACGACCCTTCCATATTTAAAAATTTAAGAAGATATTTAAATAAGTTTTACCCTCTTGTCGAAAAAGAATTGCAATTAGAAAGTAGATAGTTTTATACCAATAGACTTTTGATTTTTGATTTCTATATTATAGGTAATCAACATTATTACTAATTTCTAGAAAAATAGAATGATAGCCTGTGCATTGATGTGACTAGTGATATTGAAATGAGTGTACTTAAATTATAGAAATACTTTGGATTATCACCAGAAAATATAAGAATAAACTATAAGTTCTTAGACTCCTTCGACTTTTAAATTATTTAAAAGAAAATTAACTTGTAGAAATAAACAATTAATAACTTTTTGGATCAATCAAAATAACAAAATAATATGAATTGGAAGGAGTACTTCCAAATGAATATTCTTACCATATTAACAGATGAAGATGTTAATATAGATATAGATAGCAGTGAGAATGTATAATTTTTCTATTCAGAACCTTCAAATTTTATGATTTAGGTAAATTAACAATCAACATTGTTCAAAAATATATTCAATGCATTTATATAAGTTTTATAATTGGAAGAACAGTAAGAAATTATGATTGAGAATCAAGATTTTAAACCATCATTGGAATTAATTAGAGATTATTTCTAAAGGAGAGAATTTTCAAGGCATATTTTAAATTTCATAAAAGAACTATAATATATCTAATTTATCTAATCGGAAGGGGAATACAAAATTAGTCTGAAGAGTCAAAAAGAATTTGAACACAGGCTTAAATACATTAAGGATACATTATAGAGCAAGAATGTAAATAGAACAGATTCAGTAAATATTTTGATTGATGATTCCTTTTCTGATCTTGATACTTTTTCTTTTGAATACACGTAAAGTCATTGATTAACATAATTAGTTTGGGAATGTATTTACCTTTGATTTTGCCTTTTGCTTATCCAATATTATTGAGTATATATGATGAGTTATCGAGTAATTGATAATAAAATGAATTATTTATTAATATTGCTTTATATATATTAAAGTACCATATTATCAATATTACAATCATCATCCTAATTTTATTAGCTGAAAGGGAATATAAATTTGAATAATAAGGTATGTATTGATTGATCAGCTATCCGTTTATTTTAAGTAATTGTTTGCACCAATAATTATTTTTTACTTTTTCCTGGGGAAAAGGAAAAGGTAATAATTTTTAATTTATTAAGCGTAGCTATATTTTACCAATAAATCTTTTTTTTCAGTAATACTTCTGTATCTGTCCAAAATTGACGCTTTAACAAATTATCATATTTTATGGATTTTGGATTCATTTTATGTTAGTTTTTAGGAATACAAGATATAGCAATTGATGGATTGGCAACTGATTTGTGCAAATTATATGGAGAAAGTGCTGCTGCATTAATATAGAATATTGGTTTTACTATTGGAAATTCGCTTCTTGGAAGTTTCCTATTTATAGCCCTGCATTCATCTCAGCACCGTTCACTTGAAACTTCCTTTTTGATTTTGTCAATACTAGGCTTAATATTGACTATCATCTTACATCTAAATCTGTTTGAGTAGGTAGATAACAAAAAAGCGCAACCACCTTTTAGGATTTAAAATAAGATCCTTCTTTTAAATGAAACATGATCACATATTCATTATTAATATTCTTTGAAATGTAAATATACAAAGTGAGATTAGAACTGCATTATCAACGTTAGATACAACTTTTAGATTGAAATTAATCCAATTCAATATCAACAAAACCTACAAGATATTATGGAGACATTTATAAATGAAATTGATTTCAACATTTTTTGCGATTACCACATTATTATTATTTTTTAATTGATAAATTTGAGTTAGGTAGTCCACACAGTTATATTGCCATATTCTTCTCAAATGTGTGTTGGTGGATATAGTTCAATATTACATTTATCTTTAGAGTATTATTGCCATCGATTTAAATTGAGGGTAACTTCTAAATGAAAATAACTACGATGATTCTTAATAGTATCAGTCAATTTGGAGTTAAGTTGGCATTTACTTAAAATTCATATTGGCCAATTATTTAATTACTATTGGTTGTGGATGGACCATCCATCTACTCTATAGTTTCAGATACTCAGAAACCTACAGAAATTTGTTTATGTAGCCCATTCAAATATCGTATTTAAATAAATAAATTAAATAAGTTTGATTTATTTATGAGTTTATCTTTTTATAATTTACCATTTTCTTATCGATTTCTTCATTTGAATGTAATATAATTCTATTATTTGATGAGGTCAAAAACATCTTTATTTATTAACAGTATAATGGGATAATAGTTGTTTTTCCTTACATCCATATAGTTATTATAGGGAGTCCCCACCTTTTCTGGGTTATGGCAAGATATAATTTAGGGAATCACTAATACAAATTATTTTAATAATATAATTGTCTTCATAATTAGGAATTATTAGATTATTTAAATTATTTAAATTATTGGGAATGGCTCAAGAACTATATAAGTTGCTAGTATTAGCATACACAAGCACAGAAAATGCAAAACGACAAAATGCTGAAATTTAGTTGATGAGTGTGGTGATGGAGAATATCTAAAATTTCTAATCGATTGCTCAGATTGCTAAGAGTTAGGATAGCAGTAAAACAATAAGTTAAATATTAAAGTGCAAAGTTAGGCAGCCAGTTTGTTGAATTCTGCAGTATTAAAGATGCTATCGAGTCAGGGTATGATATTTCGCACTAATAAATTTAGTTGAAATATAATTGGAACATGCACTATTGGTTTTTGATGTGATAACCTCTCAATAGACTTCATTGAAGTGCAAGCAATTGCTGTAGAAATCTATGAGTTTATTGATTAAAATAAAAAAAAGTAAGGCATTCGTGAAAATAAATGATTAGCAATCAAACCAGACATAGAGAACAAGATGAGGTAATTGGTGAAGAGTGATTAATTGTGGGAAATACAATCAGGGTTGTTTTTCTTCAAAATATTGGTTGACTCTTTGGAATTGTCATCATACAATCTAGTGATAAATTAGGGATTGGATTGGATCCGAGATTTCTTTGATTTGATATATCCAATATTCAAGAGATTGGATGAACAATCAGGAGACTTGTCTGAAGAATACATAATCACAATTAGATATTACGCCTAGATTGTTTTGGAGTACTGTGAGAAATTATTCAAACAGAAGACTCACAACAAAGAGTCCTTGATCCCACTCTAAAATTTGATGTTCAAATTAACATCCTTTCAAATAACGTTATTTGCTATTTTTAAATACTCCCCTCAAAATAATCTTCTCCAAAGTTGTATAATTTCTTGCACGAACAATGAATAATTTGACAACAGAATAAATGAAGTGAAAATGTATGGATTGAAATGTCTCCAAATATTAATCAACTCCTTATTAAGCAAAAGTAAGAACGACTAGAAGAATAGTGTATTTTATAATTAGCAATCCAATTTGACTTAGTTATTGCTGTACTCCATCTTTGCATACACCAGACAAGCGAGAATCTCAGATATATTATAGTAATTTCTCAACTATAATTAGGAAACAATTTCTGCCTAGTATCTTGAGTAGTATGCTGAGATTGCTGGCACATTTAGGTGGATAAGCTGAATTGTATCCTTAGTTCCAAGATTCCAAGAATGCTTTGATCGCTGATATCATCTACCCCTTTCTGATAACTACCAAGAGTGAATATGAAATAATGAAAGAGTAGCCTGAAGAGTTCGTTAATATTGCATTGGATGTTGTTGACAAACAGGAGTCAGATTTACCAAAGACAGCAGCAACAACTTTGCTGGAAACCTTATGTGATCATATAGATGGGTCAACATCCTTCTTGGCTTAAATGGCAATAGTTCTTATATCCTCTGCCATTCTAGAGTTGTCTCAATCTCAATTAAATAATCAACAACAGCAAATCATATTGGCAGACTTATAAAAGATATCCAATAAGAAGTTATTCTAGGAATTTAATGCTGTGGATAGAATTGAAAGCAGTTTGATGATCTTGACAATTATTAGCTATTTGGTATAAAAAAGATAGGATATCATTTAATTGATGGAATCATTATTATAATAGAATTTACAATTTTTTACTAATACTACTGAGCAAATAATAAAGGTTAGATTTGCTTTGTTTTTCGGTTACTATTTGGATAATTTGTTTAAAGTTGAAACCCAATTTTAAATTATGTTAAATTATATCTAATTATTGATATCATATGCCAAACCACAAGAGCCTGTTGTATTATATCAGTCAATTGATGCTTTAAAAGATGTATTTGAAGATGATGAGTTGAAACATAAAACTGGTGGTTTAGTGGCCAATGTCTTCCCAGCCTTGATTTCTGGTTTGGCATTCAGCACTTATGAAAAACACTTTGAGATGATTGGAAATCTACTCAAGAAGTTCCCTTTGATGTTTGTTTAAAACGAAAATTACATCATTAGTCTAGTGTAAATATTGGTCTAAAGAATAATACAAGAGGAGAACTTGATCAAGACCAACAGTGACTCAAATAGATATATTCATTTTACTAGATGCTGGAATGTTATTAGGTAGTTGCCAACAATCAATGAGTTCTCACCTCTCCTTCTCAAAATTGAATAAGCCATGTAACCCATCTATCAATCACTCGTAATCCATGAAAGCAGAATGAATTTTGATGAAGAATTGGTGCTGTTCATCTCCTCTGTCATCTAAAAACTACAGTAGGTATCCCCATTTCAGAGGGAAATCTTGCCTTGCTTCTCTAACATTATAACTAGACAATCTAATAGACTACTCTAATTGTATGAAACTCTAAACATGTACATGTATTACGGAAGGAATTATTTCTTACAAGAACAGGCACAACACATTTACTTCAATTTATCTCTCCAAACCCTGATGCAAGAGGAAGCCTTCGAAGACATTGATCTGGCAGAAGGAGCACTTCTAATCCAGTTGGGAATTTAAGTGTTAAATATTGATATCAGTCAACCCTTATTGGCTTATGTGTTCCAATAAGTGCTTTAATTAATTGCAAAAGAGAATGTCACTGGGATTATTCGTTCTAGAATTACAGCCATTTTTTTGGTTGCCTTTTACTATATTCCCTAACAATCGTGCCAAATATTGGGTGAACATTTTCAAAATGTGTATCACAAGGTATTGAACACCCAATATCACCCAGGCTATGATATTAAATTATTCATCCTCACCATTTGTAAATTAATCTAATAAGAACCTCAATTATTGACTACCGACTTGATTTAAATAATAATTCAGAATTTGGAAAGCTAGGAGAATGAAGAGAAACCAGAAAAAACAGATTTTGAGTAAACACTATTTATCAATTATGTAGTGATGATATGATGGACGACGATGACAACGACGACATTCTGGAAGAGGAGGAAAGACTATAGGCTAAATAACAAATTGAATAATTCAAAAGTGAATTATAAAACTATGATGAATTCACAGTTTTCAGGAACACCATATTGGGTTTCAAATATTAGTAAGATTTATCATTCTAATATTGTAGACATCCCGAAATAATTGGATTAATTAAACAAAAGCTTGATACTTCTACTCAATAAAAACTAAACAATTATCTAAAATATGTCAGAATCGACAACAGCGAAAGTGCAAGAAAGGTAATAGTACTTATTTATTGTAAGGTTATGACGACTGGCAAAAGAAAACATCAATAAACAAAATGATCCAATTAAATGTAAATAAATAGTTCTTTATTATTAATAAAGTCTATAATGATATATACTTTTATGATTTCTTCTGAATCCCTCTTAAAAAGCCCATTTTCTGAAGGACAGTGATTCTATCAAAAATGGAATCGAGAATTTTCTATTTTCGGATGCAACTTCCTCAAAATGGAAGCTTCATCATCTATGAACACTATAATAGTAATTACGGTCATTAGTAATCAAATATTGTATTTGAATGTTTTTAATTTCCTGGTTAAAATCAATTATAATATGATATATTATATAAATAATAATATAAAATTTCGAGAATGAATTAAAAAGAAAGAAGAAGAATATATTCATTATAAAACAGAGATCCAATTAATATCTTGAAAACTCGTATGGATGTTTCAATGGACAATTTACAAAAAAGAAAAACATTAAATTCTGAGTTGCCTTCATTGACATAGAACAAATTACGTATGACTAATTATACAACCTCAATGTAATTGCAGCAGAAAACCAAATATGAACAATTGTCGTTGAAAATTCTTAAGGAACCATACAGGGCATTAAATATCAAGTAAAGGATGATAACCAATCATTTTACGTTACAGTAAAAAATTTAAGACACGATAGCTTATGATTGCATTAAACATGTTTTGTCCAACACAGATAATACAATAATCAAGGGATAAGTGATACTTCCTGTCTAAAACGAATAATAATATACTATTCCAGTATCGAGATAAGGCAGTCGAGCAGTTAAATATGATCATTTTGGATTAGTATTTGGAGGACATTCTCACAGAGAAAATATTGAAATTCATACAATTTCATTACTGAATGGTTAATGGAAGAGGAAACAAGAGTTTTGTTAATCTTAGATAGAATAATTGAAATTGAGATAGGTTTTAAACCCAAATTTGAGATTAGGGTGCTATTTTAGTTTGAATATTGATGAAAACAAAACAATATATGCTTTTGGGGGAGAGAAAAATACAAATAGCAGAAAGACCACTAATATGGTCACTCGTATATGCTTAGAAGATGATCGACTAGAATGGCAATAATATCCAACTTAAATTGGGTGTCGTAGAAATCACAGTGGATGCTATAGTCACAATCATTTAGTTATAATTGGTGGATTAGATGATAGCGAATTAAATACAAAATTTTATAGTGACTTTTAGTTGATAAATTTGACTAACATGAATTGTACTCAATTTTATCCAAAGTTTTATTAGAAACAGGTTATTCAAAATGATCATCCTTTTAAATTGGGGATAGCTTATCATAGTGCAATTTTAGTAGGGAATCCTTATTTGAGAATGAATTATGATTTCACTTCGAATGCCAAAAAGGAGGAGTAGGTGGATTAATTGTTTACCAGGGAAGGCATCTACATTTTTGGAGGGAAGGATAGTGAGGACAATCTTTATTGTGAGTTGTATCATTTAATTATTGATACGTACCCATCGGTATTGTAGGTTGTGGAGACTATTGGTTAGAGGCCTCTTGGGAGGAGATCTCATAGCATGAATTATGATGAGAAGATAAGTGCCTTGTTATTGTTTGGTGGGACCAATGAAATGGAATGTTTTGGAGATTTGCATTTGTTATTTTTAAAGAATTACACTTGGTAGAAAGTGTAATTGTAGGGGTATTTGGAATACCCATTTAGATATGAGCATTGCAGTGTTTATAATGAAGATAAATTGTTTATATTTGGAGGTTTAAGCTAAAATGGATTTTTAATGTATAATCCTATTTAAATATAAATTAAATTTAAAACAATTCGTAAACATAATTGAATCTATTTTATGCATTTTTATTTATAGTAAATATACATTTCAAAAATATGTAAATAAATAAAGTCTGTTGTTTTGGAGCAGGTTATGTGGGAGGACCAACAATGGCTGTGATGGCCTCCAAATGTCCAAAACAGACATTCGTTGTTTACGACATTAATGAATAGTAAATTGAAAAATGGAATAACAAGCAATATCCAGTATACGAGAAAAATTTAGACGAATATATAAATTAAACATTGAATACCAATTTAATATTCACATGCGACATTGATATAGCTTTAAAGGATTGTGACATCGCCTTTCTAGCTGTCAATACTCCAAGTAAAAAGTATGGACTTGGAGCAGAATCTTCATTGGATATATCATACATAGATAGCTGTCTCCAACAGATCAAAAAATATCCTTTAACCAAAAGGCTAATATTGGTTGAAAAATCAACTGTTCCGATTAAAACCTGCGATTATATAAATGCTGTTTTAAGAGATAAGAATATTTGTGTTCTATCAAATCCAGAATTCCTAGCTGAAGGCACTGCTATACAAGATCTTCTTAATCCAGATAGAGTGATAATTGGTGGGGCCATAGAATCCGCTTAGTAGTTGGCATCCTTGTATGAGTAGTGGGTACCAAAAGAGAAAATCATATTCACCAACATATACTCGGCTGAGTTAAGCAAAATTGTTGCAAATTCTTTCCTTGCTCAAAGAGTTTCTTCAATTAATAGTATATCGATAATTTGCGATAAAATTGGTGCAGATGTTAATGAAAGTAATTTGATCAGACTCTCTTAATTTATTAGTTTCCTAGTGCGTAGGGAGCGATAGTAGAATTGGTAATAAATTTTTGAAGACTTCGGTGGGATTTGGGGGATCATGTTTAAAAAAGGATCTGCTTTGTTTAATTTACTTATGTGAGTCACTCTAGTTGGATGAGGTGGCACAATATTGGAGATAAGTTTATTTACTAAATGAGTTTCAAAAGCAGAGATTTTATAACTTAATCATTACTTCAATGTTCAACACTCTGAGAAATAAGATTATTGTTATTTTGGGAGTAGCATTTAAGGCCAATACCAACGATACAAGAGAGAGTGCTTCTTTGATGATCATCCAAAAGTTATAAGAAGAACAGGCCATACTAAGGATCTATGATCCCCAAGGTAAAATAGACAAGTTGGAGCAATGTTAGAGTTTAGATGGCATTTTCAAAGGGGCATCTGCTATAGTGATATTGACTGAATGGGAAGAGTAAAAATGAGAATATCTTATGATAGGTTTACAAAAATAGATTACGCTCAGGCCTATGAGGAAATGGCCAAACCTTCCTATTGTTTTGATGGCAGGAATTTGTTACAGGGGGAGGTGATGAAGTCTCTTGGGTTTTTATATTATGGATTAGGTAGAATATGAATTTGAAATATATTTATCAAAGTATGATTTATTTATAAAATTATCTTAATGTCAGAACAACAATAATAATATTGGCCTATTTTTACAGAGAAGGATGAGATCAAAACATTCTGGAATAAGAAACCCATCAATTTTGTCAAATAAACAATCTCCTACCAGCAATTAATGAAACGGATTAGTTGGAAAAGCAACAAGCCTACCGAATATGAATTTTTATTAAGTGAAGAAGGAGTGTTATTTTATAAGAAAAACAATAAAGTGAAGGGATATGTTTAGTTGAATGAGGACATCAGCTTAAAATTAATCGATCTGAAGATTTCCAACAAGAAAGCAGATGCTGTTAAGGTTATTCGAATCAAGAGAACTAAAGACATTTTCCTCTACATTTGGAATCACGATTAGTAATTTATAAGTGCATTCTTAATTTTAGCTAGTATACCTTCCAATTTCTAAAATATTTATGTTAATTCTGTTTTGTTCAAAATTTAGATGAACTCTACACATTACAAGATGTCATAGGAAAAGGCGGATTCTCGAAGGTGTATACTCTCACCCCCAATATAAGACTACCGAATCAGCCCTTCAATTATGCTGGTAAAGTTTATAATAAAAACGAATTATTATCTAAAAAAGACCTTAAGAAGTTTTATCATTTCATCCGAAGTGAGTGCTATATACTGAAAAGAATCAATTTTCCGTATGTGCTTAAACTATGTGAAATCATTCAACTGGAGGAACTCCTAAGTACCAAATCACTTCTATCGTTTTAGTATTGGTGACTGAATATATCAAAGGAGGATCCCTCTACCAGTATTTGAAGGAACGAAAACGACTCTCAGAAATAGAATCTACTCAGATCTTGCTCAAATTAGCACTAGGGTTACAATAAGTTCATAAGTATTCAAACTTCCCTATTGATTAAGTCTAGGATACGTTCATAGAGACATTAAATTAGAGAATGTACTTATCGATAAAGATTAGTTGAAATTAATTGACTTTGGATTTGCAGAAAAAATATGCAGAGATAGACTAGTCAATGGTCAAGGAACGGCTGGTTACATTGCACCAGAAGTATTCATGAAATAACCTTACCAAGAAGTAGGCGACATTTTTAGTTTAGGAGTTATATTTTATTCAATGTTATCAGGTAAGGCTCCATTCAGATCTAATACTTACGATGCCTTGCTTAAGTTAAATAAGGAATGTCAGATTGAATTTTCAGAATTGAGATTCCCTAATGTTAGTCAAAAGACTATGTATCTGTTAAAAGCCATGCTGTCTAAATAACCAGAGAATAGAATTAATTTGTAAGATCTCTTAAATCAACTCACTGTTTGTTAAATCTTATCCCCAACAAATAACATGGCTTCTACACAATCTATTGTGGAAGGCTCTGTAGGCATAAGCTTTAACCATTTGCAATCTAAAAACACTCTAAAATCATTTTATCAAAATAGTTAAAACTCATTCACTGAAAACCATAGTTAAATGTCTTAATAAAAACCATCTAAAAACTTAAGGGATAGAAGATACAAGAGTTAAAGCTTAGATAAGAAAGGACTGCTTTTGAAATCATCCTCTTTTAAACCATCACTAAAAAACATATATCAGATTAAAATTGAATAATCAGACGATAATATATCAATAACTGATTTGGATTAACCAATACCTTATGAGAATCTTCGATTTCTTCAAACTTCTTATTAAACATTAAACTGCCAAAAGTTTATTTGATTTATATAAAAATAAAGTGTGTGTTATAAATTGTAAATAATAATAAATCATGTATAGAATTGCATCTATACTTCCTTTACCTTTCTTTTTATTGTTCCCACTTACTATTTTATACATGTAGATTTTCTAAAATTCTTAATCAAAAAATTATCATGATATAATATTCTATGTATTATTGGTTTTCTATTTGGATAAAAAAATATATTGGAAAATCTTAGTAAGTATTTTGATTCTTTTTATTTCCATCAAAAAGATTAGCATATCAACTGTTTTTCTATAATAATAATAATATCCATAATCTTTGATTATTTCATTATTAACTTTTGAAACAATGCTCATTATTCATCATGCTTGTTAAAATTAATACTATTTGATTTCTATATATGAATATAAATAGAATTACAGTATTGCTAATAATTTCTTTAAAGTCTTAGATCAAAATGTAAAAATTGAGGGTAAGATTAGTAAATTCATTCTCCCTAAACAATTTTGTTAATTAAATTTATCATTGATTATGTTTGAATAGCATTTTATTTTATTAAGTGCAATACTAATTGGACTTTATTTAAGGTAAGTGCAATCTGAATGTGAAAAAAGGAAGCTGGCAAGCCATGATTTGTTTTTTGCTAAGAATAATGATAGTGCATTAATTGAAAGCGACTCTGAAGAGAGATTCAACTTCTTGGAGAATCAAATTTAATCGTCATTTTTAATTCTTATTTAAGAAGATGAGAAGATAATATCAACTTAGTTTGTTGATTCTCCAAATGATAACTTGGATGCAGAGAAATGGTTATGCTAATTAATTTAGACTATTAACCAATATTGCATCTCTTGCACTGTAAGCATTTATATTGATGAGGAAGGAAATACTTATTAAAAACATGAAGAAGACTATTTTAGGCTTAAGATTGAAACATCTCATAGTGAAGAATGCTATCAATTTTATTTAGAGGATAACCTAGAGTTTCTAGTATTTTGCAGGGCCAAGAAATTTATCAATATATACTCTGTGAATCTACTTAATGAATTTAAGATGGAAAGGTAATATGAAAATATATTAGAAGGAGGGATAAATTGTTAACTTTAATTTTACAAAGTCGATTCTGGATACTATCTTATATCCTATGTATAATGTATTGATTGGTAAATCCTTAAGTATCAAGATAAACAAATATCCAAATTAGCTGATAATTCCACCCTCTCAAATTTAGTCCCTGCAATCTATTTAGAATAAGTTAATTCGATTTATTTTTGTGGAAAATAAGTAGTGCTAATAAAAGATGATTCTGCTTATATATTTATTTTAGAAGAATCATTAAATTTTTTATATTCCACAAACTTTTTGGGATCAATTATTCTAAATGTCTTATTTTCAAAATC
Organism: Paramecium tetraurelia; assembly: GCF_000165425.1. NCBI lineage: Eukaryota > Ciliophora > Oligohymenophorea > Peniculida > Parameciidae > Paramecium > Paramecium tetraurelia. The sequence goes on along the minus strand of NW_001799637.1, from coordinate 236,750 downwards.
ATGCAGCATAGAATACTACACATTAATAGCTAAAATAGATAATTTAAAATAAATATATATAAATTCATTAGAAGATAAACAATCTATTGATTAAAAAACCCTGCAGTCTTATTTTGCATTTAATTATTTATTTTTTTTACACTATGATAAATTAGAAATTATTTTGCTTGAAAATAAAGGATTTGAAATTGTTTGTTATCCCACAAGTATTGTTTTTATAGATTTATATAAGATATTCTATATCATAGATGAGTAAAATAAATTGATTAGTTTTTATTAAATTAATAAATTAGTCAACTACTTGTTGCCTACCAAAAGTTATATACATGAAATACCAAACTCCTATTCAAGAACTTATACACCCTAATGTTATGAGATTATTCAAGAGATCGATTAATCAAAACCTAAAACAATCTCTTATGAATTCAAAAATGAATGTTAGTCAAATGAGCAAATTATTATTAAAAAAATTGACTACGATTTTCCTGTTTATTAGGAATTTTCAAATTTGGGAGAATATGAAGACACTCTAAAGTATATTGTCGAGGATGTATATTTGAAGGATGTTTGTCCTGATATTGAATAATACTTAGAGGAGTTTGATTTATTGTTCTATCACTCAAAAACCCTAGAAAATTATGCTATTCTAAAATCTAATGATACACTCTAAGTTCTATATTGCACTAACCAAAGCACCATTTAAAAGGATGTTAGAAACCACCAAGTAATTCAGTATTAAGATAGTTTTCTTTTGATAAAGAAAAAGGAATAATCAGCAAAAGTAATCTCTTATTCGATTGGGTCCAATAAATAAGATTAAATTCAAATATAATCTTAAATCATAGAAATACTTTAATTTAAATAATATGTGATATTAGTGACTGAAAATGAATCAGAAATAATTTTTTTGGATCTCTCAAATAATAAATAAAAGAAGATTACAAAAAGGGTAAAATTTATGTTGAAATAATTTAAGAAATAGGAAAATTAAAATAAATAGATTTAATTTTATTTTGCTCAGTTTCATTACTTTCAAATATATTAAATCAATAGATAATTGGTAATTGATCAGTATTTTGAAATCAGCATCTACGAAATCAAAGATATAACTATCATTTATTCTGGCGAATCTCAGAGAATTTCAAATTCTTAAATAATTCCTAATAAATATTGTGTAATAGGCATACACAATTAATATAACATCATAAAATAATACATTTTAGATGATTCTCTGAAACTGTTAGAAAATTATTAGATAGATGATTATGATTTCATCAGACCTATTAAATTCTAAAATTCAAAGGAAAATCTAGCAATTGCATTGAATCAATAAGATTAAAACTATCTGTTTATATTTTCAATTGAATAACCTATTAAATTGATAAAGATCTTAAAAATAAGTAAATTAAATTTTCATTTACAGAACCATTTAGTATATTACTACAACAAAAACGAAGAATATCAGATTTTCGATATCAAGTACTTTAAAATTTCTTATATGAATCTAGCTGAAAATTAAAAATAAATAGTTTTGTAGGAGACAATACCAATATTATTTAAGCATCAAGAAGAGGAAGCCTCTCCCAATTAATTATTTTTGGAGATCCGCATCAATAATTACTGTAGAAAATTGAATTCTAAAAAAAATGAAATAACAATTTAAGTTTAAGACGAAGAGATTATACGAATTGAAGATATTGACATGTTCTAAGGCCCAATTGATAAACTAATGTTATTGAATAATCCTAAATTAAAATTAGTAGGGCCATTTCTATAGTAGTAAGAAATATAAGAATGTACAGAATTACAAAACATTTGCATTACAAAGATGGGTTTAGAACAACCTTGGAATAAAGACGAATAAACATTATTCTACAGTTTAAAGTATTATAATAGATATAAGGTTCTGCCATTTTATTATAATAAAAATTTGGAGAATGATGAATTCGTAATAAAAAATGCTTACATTTTTCGAAATATTTATGTATTATGCTTTTATGAAATAGAGAAGACAGTGTTTGCTAATATTTTATAATTTAATAAGACTTAATTGTATTAATATTTTGAACCTATGCCATTGAAAGAGTTTAAGAATGGAGACTTGGAGTATGCTTAATTTTATTAATCCAATAACTTAATTTTAATTAAATCAAACTCATCATAATTATTACTAAAAGTAACTCCAAATATGATTAATGAAATTGGAAAAAATTTTGATTTATCCAATATTCTATTAATCAAAAATTCTGATAATTAATATATTGAAATAAGAATTATCAAGAAAATAGATGAATTCTATTTCTTATTCAATGTTTTTGAGTTAATCAGCTTCAATCTATTCATCTAGAATTCCTATAAGATTTATTTTGACCAAATAGTAAGTGCTCTTTCTCCACACATAAGTATTGCTATATATTAATTTGATGAAGACTTCAAAAATCAATTGCTTGAGGCAGTTCTTGTCAATAATCAAATTGAAATTAAGGTCTTACAATTGACCTTGAGTTTTTCTGTAATAAGCACAATTATAATTAAATCTGATATTATCTCTTATGATGTTCAAAAGGTACTAAGGCATCCGAGAACCTCAGAAATACTAACATTTTAATATTATGATAGCAATACCCTTATCTTATCAAATTCGATATCGAAAAATTCCTATTTATATGACTTACGATAGAAAAAACCATTTTATGATTATATTTTTAGAATGGATGATAATACGCTAAAATTATACCCCTTAAATACTACACATTTTTTATTTTATTTTAATGAGATCAATCAATTCAAAATAGGATAAATAGGGTTCGAAATCTAGAGACTAGAAGAGTTGGATGACGTTGAAACTTGTATGATAACGGCTGTGAATTAATTATCCCAATCATAATTCACATTAATAATTAAAAGATTTGTATTGTTATCAAAGGAAGCAAAAATCGTGACTACATCTGCAATATTACTTGGCTCATTCTATTTGGTAAGAAGAAGCAAATTAAAACAGTAACGTGCCTAAAGCCAAGTCTTTTTAAACACATAAAATGCAGCAAGCAACAATGATTGATAGACATAGAATATACATTTAAATTCTTAGAAATTATTATTTATTAATAGAATTAAAAATCCAAGTATTTTGTGTTATTTTACATTCTAAATCAATTGGACTTATTACATATTCTAAGAATTAAGTATAATCTTATGATTTGGATACTGATAAATAAAATTAAAGAAAAAATAATGATTAATCAATATTATATAAAATAAAAAAATATGAATCAATAAAATAATGTTCCGAAAGATGTTATGGATTTTTACTTAGATATGAAGATCAAAAAAGAGAGAATTCAAAAATGTTGGCAGTAATCAGGAGGGAATGAATATAAAATGCAAGATTTAATATTTCAGCCAGAGGAGGAAGAGCCTCAATAGGTATAATTAATTAATTAGGGATTGGACTTTTTTGAGGCAACTTTATTTGACAAGCGAGTGTCAAATACCATATTATAAGTAATCAAGAAAACACCAAGAGAGCAAAATACATTTGTAGGAATTTAAAATCTAGGGAACGATAGTATCGTAAACATCATGTTGCAATTGCTACATTAAATTCCTCAACTTTACTAGTTTATCCTAAGAATTCAAAGCAATAATTAGAATGTAAAATGTATTAAGTTGATTTAGAAATAAGGATAGTTTTTAAGGCGCATTTAATTGTTGCTGACAGAATTGTCAGCATCTAATTGCAGTGTTATCAGCACAAGACAATTGTTAAATGCTAATCTTTGGAGTGACAAAGAGAAGGAATGTTTGGAGTTTGAGAAAGAGCCTGTAATAATATTTTTCAATCTCTTATAAAAAATCGATCAATCCTACCGAGAATTAGTTAACAATGAGTAAGGAAGAAATGATAATATCGTTATGAATGAATTGTTTTATTCGACAGTTGAAAAAAACCTGATATAGGAAAAAGAGTTTTTTTATATTTCGGATATGAAAGAATGTAGTGTTTATAGTTTCTTATACGAATAATACAAATAAAAGGTTTCCGTACTCCCATAGATTATAGCTATTTAGATTAAAAGAAATCAGAAAAATAATATTCGTAATATAACCATTCTAAATTTAGGACTTGATAAGACGTTTGAAATTAATTAAACTCTATAGCTTGATTTCTTGAAACCAAATTATAAAGGATAATAAGGAGATATTTAGATTAGTTAATTTGATGATTTAGAATCACTACAGAAGGCCATAAGTAACTTTAATTATGTTATTGAAATGTTAAATGAAGAAGGAAACCAATAAGATATGATAAAAATATTACAGTCAAAATAAAATACCTTAGAGAAATAGTAGAATAAACATCTTGAAAACATTTAAAAGTAAAAAGAAACATTATAATCCTCATATAATAATAATAATAATACGTATTAAGTTCACTCAATTACGATTCAAAAAGGTTACTCACAAAGTAATTCTTCAACCCTGTATGTCTAGTATTTTAAATTCAAAAAATGGTTGAAGTTCTCTAATAGCATATGTTAGGTTGTTGAAGAAGAAGAAGTTTCCACTAGTTCCTAAAAGTACGCTATTTTTGCCACCTATATTAATGCAAATACAGTACCCTAATATATAAAACATTAAGAGAATCTAATTGAAATTGGTAATTTGGTATCAGGAAATATTAATTATGATATAAATTAAAACAAATATCTAAGAAACTTAATACCAAATGATGTCTTATTTGAGGTTCATAGAAGTAATTTAGAAAATAGACAATAATTTTGATATTGTTTTCTATTATATATATAAACATAGATTTTATATTCAAATTATTTACAAATAATTTATTAATTGATTCTCACATTATTTTGATTCATTTTTTACTATAAATTATTCAATCGAAAGGGTTTTCAATCTATATTACTCATTGAAATCGTATTCAAAATTCTATTCATATATCCTAATGATTTATAATCTATTTCACAGATGTCTTTATAGAATTTTGATATAGCCAGTTTATAAGTATTAATTTTATAAAATGGATGATTAGATTAAAACAATTAGATAATTATAATTAACTATTTAATTAGCCTCTAATGAAAATAAAGAACTAAGAGAAAAATGGTTATTTTTGAGGTCGCAATATGACCCTGAATTAGATTCTAAAATAAACAATCTTGAAAAGACAATCTTAATTCAATAATAGTAAATTTCATAATTACAATAATAAAAACTAAATAGTAGCAACATAAAAGACTTCGATGATGAAGATGAATAATATTAGATGCAATAATTGAATTTGAAATTAAATGAATAAAATTAATAGTTAATTAGGTATTAAGAGAATGTATTTTAAATTTAATCATAATTACGAAATTGTGAAGAAGAAATGTCTGATTTACAACAAACCTTAAACTAACATTAAGTAGATAATGCAATTTTTCAAAAGAAAGCTTAATAAATGGAATAATTATTATCAAAAGTTAGAGGTTAGGAGCCCTTGTCTTTATAGTATATAAATGAAATTGACAGATTAACAACAAAATTATAGCAATTATAGAAAAATTGCTATATAAAATCAAGATTAACCCATCAAAGTTGATGATATTTAAATTTACATTATATATCAATAAATTAAATAACTATCCTCCAATCAGTTGGAAATACATATGATTACTATTTTGCCATATTTCTACTGTATTTCTTAGATTTATTATTAATTGTTAAGAAAGATTATAAATCTTAACTTAAAGAATCCATAAGGAGTACTTTGTAAAGTAGTTAATAATTCATAATTATTTTGAATTTATCAAATAATAGGTAATTAGAATTTATTATTATATTTCTAAGTATTTGTAGATATAAAATCAAAAATATACTTTAGGTAGAATTCTTCCCTTAATCTATTTAGATTTTAGAGTAATTTCATAAATCTCCTAGACTGTCAATTTTATCTATTTTTATAATCAATTTAAGAGACGATCATAGATATGAATGGAAATATCAGACTAGAGATAATTGGTATAGTTGTACCTGAATAAAAAGGATGTTTTAATCTGAGAGTATCATAATAATAAAGACTGGACGGATTAGAGAAATTGATATTTTAATGAGTGAAATAGAACAATTATTATTTTGATTATTAATTTATTCAAATATGTAAAGTGAGAGAATAAAATCAAAAAAAAGAGTTAAGCACTATGAATTTCTATATGATTCTAAAATTGGTTCAGGTGCTTATGCGAATGTGTATATGGGAAGGGATATCTATAATGATTCAAGTAGTTAAATTTGATAAAAATAGCTGTGGCAATTAAAATTATTAGCAACAATTTAATTAAGAGCGATTACACATCTCAACAAATAAAGAGAGAAGTTGAGATAATGAAATCATTTAATCATTAGAATATTGTGAAATTATTGGATGTATTTCATAGCACAAACAATATATATATAGTGACAGAATATTGTAATGGGGGAGACTTGAAAACATATTTAGGATCTAGAACATTAAGTGAGGAGAGAGCCCTTCAAATATTTAAATAAATCTTGAATGGATTGTAAGAATTATTAAGGAATGGAATAGTGCATAGAGATTTAAAACCTGCAAATATTCTACTGCAGGATGGTATATTCAAAATTACAGATTTCGGATTTGCAAAACGAGTGTAAGTGGATTCAACAATGTCATCCCTTGTTGGAACACCTTTGTATATGGCACCTCAAATCTTGAAGCGATAGCCATATACAAGTAAATCAGATATTTGGTCACTTGGATTGATTTTGTATGAAATGATTTACAAAACCACTCCTTGGCATTCAACTAATGTAGTGGAATTATTGAACAGATTAGACAAAGAACCATTAAAATTTCCATTTCAGCCATAAATTGAACTACTAACTAGATAAATAATTTTGGGTTGTTTAGGTAAAGAAGAGAAGGATAGATGGGGATGGGATTAATTGATGAAAGCAGTTCAGGGGAGTGAGAAATAACAGATAATTAACATTAATCTGACTAAAGAATTGTACTATGTCACAAAAAAATAATAATTGCATAAACAACAATCTTAATAGAACTTATAAGAATATTGTAGAACCAGTAGCACTTAATCATCACCTATAAGATCAATCAGCACGAAGAGAACGAAAACGATTGCTAATGAAAACAACAGTAGTGTATTGTTATCTGAATTGATAAAGAAAAAACAATAGATCTATAAGATTTTTGAGTTGCTTGAGAAGTAACTTGAGAAATTGCCAATATTGAAATTGGATCAATGTAAATAATATCTTTCGGAACAGAGATCAAGATTGGTGTGTGCAAATATTGAATAGATTTATAATAAAGAAGATGAAAGGGAATTAATTTAATAATAAAAGATTCTGCAGTAATATTCAGCTAATTTTGGTGTTTAGATTATGATACTTCTCCTGAAAACTTATCGTAAGATCATCATAAATAATTATCAAACAGGTACTTTGAACTTGGATTATGCTGAAAAATAAACAATTGACAATTGTAGTGTTTTAGTTTCAAATCAATATAAGTGATTATAGTATATTTATATATTATTTTAATTTTAATGTCAACATCAAGATTAGCTATTAGATTATATACCTACAGAGGCTATTCAGCTCCCTGGAGAGTTAGCATCATGCTAAAATTGAAGTAACTTCAATTCCAACCATTTTTTGTAAATTTGCCCAAAGCTGAGTAATTATCAAATATGTACTCTTAAATCAATCCACTTTAAGTAATTGAAGTCATTAAATATTGATAGATTGTTCCTACTCTAGAAATTAATGGATAATTATTACATGAGAGTATGGCCATTGCAGAATACCTGGAGGAAGAGTTTCCAAGAACCAAATTACTTCCAAAGTCTCCCTTAGAGAAAGCCATCGTTAGGTAATACCATATAATACTCTAGATCCATGTGTGAAACCGTGAATAGTGGCATTCACCCATATCATGCATCTAGATTCTACAAATACGTTCACAATTATGTGAGTGATATAAATAGATAGGAAATTTCAGAACCTTTCTTGGAGAGAGGTTTTACAGGTATATTGAGTATAATACATAATAGCATTAAACACTCTGGTGGAAAAACATGGCGGAGATTACGCATTCGGAAACTAAGTGACAATAGCCGATGCTTTCTTGTACCCAGCATTTAGAGGGGACGATGTATCTTATTTGGTCAATTTGGATAAATACCCAGCCCTCAAAAAAGTTGTTGAGAACTTGGATCAACTGCCAGAATTTGGATATGAGCATCCAGACTCTCAAGGATGATATTATTATTATGAATAAATATTTATTACAATATGTAAATTTCTTAGATTATTGTATGTATGATTTTTTGGGAGGACCGAAACCTATTTAGATAAGATGGATAGTCAATGTTTTCAAAGCACTAACTCTGCCCTATATTCTGTTGCTGATGTATTACACATAAAACTTAGAATTCGGAACTTATCTTTATGTAGTTTATTGTTTGATTAATCCTTTAGTTAGCCTTACACGGAAGCTATGGCATACTCTGGATAATAAAGGATTTGACTTTTCCAGATCAAAATTTCTAGAAATACACAACAATTCCATCTGCAATTGGCGGTTGTCTAATTTTGATAGCCTATTGGATTATGCCAATTATATAAGTGACTGGGTTTGGTTAGAATGAAATCAAACCCAGTTATGTAAGTTTAATAATTGTATTGTATGTAATTGGCATTGTTTTAATGATGTCAAGCGATTGCTAAAAATATTATACTTTAAAATATAAGAAAGGTTTAATAAAGGAAGGATTATTCAAGGTGAATCGGAATCCAAATTATACTGGAGAGATATTGATATATCTTTCATTTGCAATGGTTACGAACAATGTTTTAAGTTACTTGATTGTTTTTATGTCATGGATTTTTATGTTTGTTCCTTTTATGCTGAGGAAAGAAATTTCATTGAGTTAGAAGGAGGGTTGGACTGAGTACTACAAACAAAGTTATCTGGCCTTTTGGAAATTTAGTTAATCAGATATTATTAATATCGGATTATACAATATGATGATTGTATTTATAATCGTCATAATTCTTTGATCAATTAAATAATTATAATATTTATATAATATTCTCATTGGAATTAACTTAAAGGTCCAATTACTACCATTGAATAAGGTAGTTAAATGTAAGTGACAGAAATCAAGAAGTTTTATTGAGGATGTAAAAATGAAATAAAAAGTGTAAATTAAATAGAAATAATATTATGTATTATATCATTATAGTTTTCGTTAAGAATTTTTAATTGGATACTCTATATATTATATTATGCATGTCCACCCTTGTGATTGATATTTAATAAGTAAGAATTATGTTGATTACACATTATTATACGTTTGCATGAAATATCAAAATATTACTTCAAAAATCAAATTAAGTACTCAAATACTTTCTCTTGAACCTGTCTTATCAATGATTTCTCAGACTTATCATTCGTAATAACGATATCTGATTTTTTGATTTTGATTTCTGCCTTCATTTGTGATTCAATTCTTTGCAATATTTGTTCTTCAGTTAAACCACTTCTTTCTTTGACTCTATAATTACAATGCAGATTCACCTTTTGATAATTTCTTCTTGACTAGTCACAACAATCGTGATAATGGGGAAACAGAAATACTCTAAGACTTTGCTTTCGAAGAGGAGGGGAGCATCAATGACTACATATTGATCCTTTTGGACGAAGCAGATTTTCCATATGGATTTAGCGATTTCTTTAAAAATGAATTTATTTGTAATTGCTTGTAATTATTTCCTTTTTTGGTTGTCTTGAAATACTGAAAATGCTAATCAATACTCATTACCCACATCTGCTAGCTTCTATCTCTCAATAGGCTGTCCATCTTGCTGACCTGCTAGAATGGAGAGTCCAAATCTCTGAACGATAAGTTTATAAGCAGGTTTTCCAGGTTCTACAATGTCTCTGGCAATTTGATCGCAATCTATTACTTGGACTTTAAGGAATTCATTGAAGTATTTGGCCACTGTGGATTTGCCACAACCAATTCCTCCTGTGACGCCTACAATTTGCACTCTTCCGATGTAATGCTGAATGCCAAATATTATGATTAGGGTTATTATGAATCTCACTATTTTGTCAAAGAAATCAAAGAAATTCCAAGTAATCAACACATTGAACAAATAAACTGCAATGAAGAGGAATATCTCATCTACTCGATATCTATAATTTATAAGTGACAAGATGTTACCTTCTTCTAAATTTACGCTTGTTGAGGTTGATTAGTATGCATAAGAGACATAACAAGGCCAGGTAGAAGGGGTAACATATATATTCTATGATATGTATTTCAGTGTGTTCAGAATGATTAATCTCTTCAATAATTACTTATTCTTCACTATTTAATTATTCCATTAAGGTATTCGTTTTTTGTTTTTATTAATATATTATGAAATCAGCATTGCTTCTTTTAGTCATTGCTCTGGCAACAGCTTCAACAGTTGGTGACCTCACATAGAGATTGTCAAATTATGCCGAACATCCTTTTGGATCATCCATGATTAACTTGGTCAGTGTTAACATGAAAACTGGTGGATCCCTCAACGAGCTTAAACAACTTCTCCAACAAATCAAGGATGAATTGATTGCACTCACACAATTGCAAGATTCAGAAAATGCCACTTTCACTAGAAGATCTCAAGTTGACCTCGCCAAACTTCAAGCCACATTAGAATAAGCCTAATAAGATCTTGATAATTAGAGATAAGAACAATCCAGTCTTAGTAATGAATTGACTACACTCTAAACCAGAGTTAAAGAAGATTAAGCAGCTCTTGACAGAAATGGCAGAGGCAGCTCTGATGCTCAATCTAGACTTGATGCTGAAAATGCAGATTTTGCTACCAAATTCTCTGATTACAATGATGCCATCTTAGCATGCAAAGAAGCCTAAAGATTATTGCTTAATTTGAGAGGAGAAGGAGCATCACTTATCCAATTGACGTATTCCTTATCATCTCTATTCATCTAGCTAAGACACCAAAACCAATCTTATTCAAACTAAGGAGAACTTCTAAAAGATCAAGGAGATTCTTGAAGCTCACACCAAGAAGAGTTCACTCACTCTCTTCCAACCAATCATCGAAGGTTTGGCTGAAATGACCACCAAAGTGAATCCAGAAACTTTGAATAATGTCTTGAGCTTAGTTGCCAGATTGATTACTGCCTTACAAGAAGGACAAGATTAATTGGAAGCTAATCACAAGACTCAAGTAGACAATCTCAGTAGATTGGGAGATGATTTGAGAAATGAAAAACAAACTCTTCAAGTCTCTTTAGCCACTGCCAACAATAGACTCAAGGAAATCCAATCAAGATTGAACGAATTAGATGGTTTAATCAATATTTCCAATGCTATTGTTGAAGTCACCCAATTGAACATCTAGGATGCCACCAGAATCAACGAATTAGAGGATTAAGAATACAGCAACCAAAAAGTTAGCAGGTATTTTATGATTCCTATTGTAGATAAACTGAAATCGATATCGTAGATAGATTAATTGAATATATCAACCAAAAACTATCAGAATGATCAATACATCATATGCATATATTCAATTTTTATGAATTATTCAATTATATTAATGTTTGTTCATAATCTCATGAGCTACATTCCTATTGATTTTTACAAAGAGGCTTTCTTTTATTTCTAGATGCTCGTCTTTTTTATCGGCTAAGCCTCCTTCTTACTTTGCTAAGACTCTTCCTTGTGAGATCTCGAAATGTGGCCACTAAAATTAGATTAAATTTATACCCCAAAGAACAGGCCTTTTGAAACTTCTGAGAACAGAATTTGCATTTATAGATCTTTACAAACTGATTCGAGTTTCGATTGAAGGAGAAACAACTCTCCCCCCCTTCATCATTTTCAGAATTTCTAAAACTCAATCTCTTTTGGGATTGGTTTTAGAGCAAATGACTCAATCTGCCCACCAATCCATTTATGTTTTGTTGTATGTAAACTATCTAGTATTTCTCGAAATCATCAGCTTTCCCCAATTCAACTACAATGAATGAAAGGCGATACCTATTTAATCATTTTGGATCTCTTTCTTCAAACTGAAAACCTTCCATTAACTGCCATTATTATTTGAGCATTTTTATTGTTATCTATCGCTGCCTTCCTGCTCAACTTCCAATATGTTGTTCTTATTATTCAAGAAATTTAACTACTGAATCTTTATGTCTTGCATCTTCTGTTCCATCTTCTCTATTATCTAATCCAAATGAATCATCTATTGTTGGATGTTCCCTAACTAATTGTAGAATATTTTTTCGTCCTCATCTTCCTTGCAGAAACTCTCCTGCGGTTGAACCTAATTGAAAGACCCGAAATAGGGCATTGGCTTTTGTTTCTTAGAACTGTAATCCTTCTATTAGAGCAATTCATCAAATGCTTGAACTTGATTGTTTGCCTTCGTTTACTTTGAAGAATTGTTATAAAATTACTGACTCTGTCTTGAAAAATTTGATCTCTATTATCTAGAACTTGATTGAAGATTTTTATATGAACCGCAAATAAGGCCCATTTCAAACCCCTTTTTCGGTGTAAATTAATAAGCTCGATAAGAAATATCTGAATATTCCTCCATATCATCTCTCTCAATAAAGTGTTGCTTTCTACTCATTTATATATTAATTTTTTTGTTGTCTGGAACTTTTTTATATAGCGAGGATTTGAGCTAATTTTTCAGTCCAATTTCAGTCAAATTTTATTATATTATAAAATTTTAATAATTTCCCTCCTGACGTTAGTGAGAATGTAAATCTATATCTAGATGGAAATATTTATTTGAAGTTCAATTCTCAATCATTTAAATTATCCCATTCATTCCACTCTATATTTGTTCTTGATTTAATTGATGACTACACTTATTTCATTTTCACTTTATGAACTATATAACAATGCTTTGATTATCGAATATTGGATAAACAGCATTGCACCAAATCTATATAGACTTAATAATAACCTAACATATTTAACTAAGAGTTGAGTCAACACCACAGATATGAGGCATTCAACAAGAAGTAAAATACTTACTTGCGCTAAGATAATCTGTTGCTTCTCCTTCAAAGGGCTTCTTCTCGTAATTAAGTAAAGGGCAAAGGAGGAAATTAAGTAAAACTTAATAGAGTCCTGCATTTGATTATCAGATATCAGTTGGAGACTGTTGGTTAATTGCAATAAATAATTGAGATTACTGAATGAAGTGGTCTGATTAAGTTGTGTTTGATTTTAAATAAATGATAAATGGTTAGAAATATTATTGTATTTATCTAATCTAACCTAAAAATAATAGTTTAAATTATATACCTTCTCATTTTTTAGTGTGTTCTGAAACACTTCAATTGCCGAAGTAAAATTAATACTGTATTGACTCATCTTTTTAAAGTTATGAGTCAACTGTTAGACAAGTTACTCATCATATTCTTATTGCTATTTGATGCCATTGATGGAGTTGGTGATCTAATTGATATCATTGAGGATGCTATGATAGTTGCAGAGCAGGCTGAATTGGTTCGAAAACATGGTGAATATCATCCTAGATAGGGGTTGCGGACATACCAATCATGATCACTCAAGGATTCCACATTTTGATGAAGCGATTTATTGTGCATCTGATAGTAGCATTTCATCATTTGAAGAACAGCAAATTGTTAATATTCATATGATTATTCATTTTAACAGGAGAGAGCCTTTAGACACGAAGAATAAGAAGGGGCGATGAGGAGCAAAATTAGAAAGGATGAAATTTGATACTTCATTATAAAATAATTATATTATATAAAAGTAGAGCTATTGAATTAATTATACAATATAAAAGATATGTTGATTTTAGTAAATAGGAAATTGCTTTAATCAATTTTCAAATTTAATTAGTGTTTCTTTATTATTTTTAAAGTGTTATTTAAACAAGTAATTTTGTCGACACATGAGTATTATGAATGCTTCTGAAAATTTAATAAACATATATTCCCCTGACAATTCAAGAGCTACTTTGGTGGAGAAACGGCGTAAATTGGATGCCGATTGGAAGAGTGCATTCATGTTGTAGACCATTAGAAACAAGGCTGAGAAGAGAGAGGTGCTGATGAAGTGTATAAATAGGATGAGATAATCGACACAAGTAAAATTGGTTAGTAGTGGTAGGTCAAACAGTTTCACACCTTGACAGAAAAGCAATTGAATGTCATCGATGACTTTGGGTCTGGACATTCCAAAGGCACTGCTAGCAAACAAGTTAAAAAGCAGGAAACCCAGTTTGAATCAATTTATTATGAATCAAAGTCTCAGATGGGTAAGCTCAGAGGATTAGTACTTAGATTTCTTGAGAAACATAACAAAAATCAAGAATGGTCAATAAAACCAAGTCACCCCTTCATTATTGTTTGGAATATGTTCAAATTATTTTTCATGATTCACATCTTCATTTTATTTCCCTTAATAGATGCTTTTGGTGTGAAATTAGAATCAATGATAGTCCAATAATAATAAATTTTTCTAATGGAATGGTTATTTCTAGTATGTATATATAAATATTAACCAAGTTATTTGATATAGTATTAAGATTTAATGTTCAAATTTACAAGAATGGATAATTGATAAAATAACACTAATATTTGGCATTGTAATATTTGAAGAGTGGATTCTTTTTGGATGCCTTGGGAATAGTTGGATTTTCATTGTTTCTCTTTCAGGACATACTCTACATCAAATACATCTATTTTTTCAAGATATCTGAAATCAAGAAGTTCATCAAATTCTTGAGATATGAATTAGATCCATAAAACAAATACAACAATCACATCAAATTGATTACTCTCTTTGTGACCATATTCCTATTGGCCCATATCATAGTAAACTAATATAATCAAATTATAGGCATGTTTATGGATAGTTGCAGGCGATAAAGAACCCAGTTGGATAAGTAATAATAATTTAAAAGAAGATCAATGGTATATCCAATATCTATGGGCATTTTATTTTGCCATCCTTACAATGACTACTGTCGGTTATGGGGATATAGTTCCAGTTAATGAAAATGAATTGATGGCTTGTATCATGATTGTACTGCTTTCCAGTGCCATTTTCGCATACACTCTTAACACAATCACCACAGTTCTCAAAGATATCGATTAGAATAAGAGCTAGTTTAATTAAGAGGCCAGAATTATATAGAATTACTTAGTAAAAAAAGGTTGCGATACAGATCTGTAAAGGAGAGTGTAATAATATTTGAAATCTCTGTGGAAGTGGGGTTTGGGTGAGTAGAAACAAAATGAAGAAAGGGTATTCTCTAAACTCAGTCTGCCTCTATAATAAGAAATCAATTTGCAGGATAAGGGACAAATGTTACTCAAACTACCATTCTTAGTCAACAATTTTAATATAGAATGCATTAAGGAATTGATGTAGCACATTCAGGAAGTGTACTTCTAACCTGGTGAATTTATTAACCCTTAGGATGGAGTATATTTACTGTATAAAGGATAAGCAGAAGTCTGCTGGGGATCCAAAACCAATCCTAAATGCATATGTAATATATTCTAAGGAGATCATTATGGACTCCTAAACTTATTTAACGCAGATTAACCAAAATATTTTCTCAAAACCTCGGATTTCTCAATCTTCTATTTCATACCAACTTAGATATTCAAATAAGTCTTGAAGAACAATGATAAAGAAATCTTTTGTATGATTCATGATTAAGTAATTTATGAAAATTATTCAAATCTCTATCTATTTTGTCCACTTTGTAGACGTGAAGGTCATCTCATTTGTTAAGATATTATCTATAAGCCTAATAGAGCTATTGCTATTGCTAAGTCCAATAGATAAACTGTTTAAGACAGATAGAAACATAAGCGTTTCTTTGTCAAACAATAAATCTTGAGGAACTACAAAGAAATGCAAATAGAAACCTGTCAATTCATCAATGATAGAAGGGATCTCATGAAAATCAAATATAAGACCATCTTTGATTCAGATGATGCAGAAGAAGAACCTGAAAGCTTAGAACTCTAATCCTCCCAATCTTGGTAATTTGATGAATCCTAAATGGATGAACAAAAGATTACTAATAATAATGATGAAAATCAATTCAAACCAAAAGTCACCTTATAAAAAAGACAAACCCCCAATAAACGATAGACTATTCTTGGATTTTTAAGAAAGAAGACACAAGATGCCATGCAAATCAATCTTTAGAAAATTGAAGAAGTGGATACTCCTCATAACAATAATTGCACTCCAAACTCAAGGGATAAATTGTACAATCTTGATGTTATGAAAACTTTTACTAAATACTTCAAGTAGTACAATTATGAAAACATTATTAAACAACTCAATAGGAGAAGAAAAACAATCAAGACTAAAATCAAAAGGCTAGAGAGGTTTTCTTGATTTAATATATAAATATATCAATATCCCTTTATCTTCATTCATTATTACTAACATCAATTGCATAGTTATTTTACATTTCTTCAAACGAAGAAAACTCCCATCTAATACTTTGATCTTCTATTCCTATCCCAACATACCAATGCATGAACGCCCTTTTCTAATAGAGAATTTAAGCATTCTTATGTAATTAATTTAGTTGTTCTGCTATTCCTGTGCTTTTATGTATAAAGACCAAATTCTCTTTCTAACTATTGATCTACTAAAACGGTTCTTTAAATTATTTTATCTATCCTTCTTATCCTTACTAATAAATTGAGTACTATTTATTTTCTACTAGTTCAGATAAAGTTTTCGACAATAAAGTCTAATTTATTTATTCTGCATACAGAAAAGCTTACTTATAGTTTGGCTTACTTTTATTACAAATGTATGAATTTTGAGATATAATATCTTTTAGAGAGTTTGAAGTGATTTTTTTAGAGAAGTGCTTTTAATCATAATTGATTAGTGGTCCAAAGGAACATGACCAAATATTTAATTTATTTTTATTCCATAAATTCAATTTAAGCATTTGCAATGACTACTGTTAATTGAATTTTAATAAAGAAATTATTGGCTGAGTAATAACCTAATTAACTTCATTATATGAAGGAAACTCAATATCTAATTGGTTTTCAATAATCTAATAGATAGCTTCATTTTGTAATAATATTACACCATCAAATGCTTCAACCATAGAATTCAAACTCATTATGGAATTATAAGATTCAATAACGTTGTTTCTATAATTTGGAGATGGCATCAAACAAAAACTGAAGCTCATGGACTTTTAGTATTCATTCTTTAATAAACTTGAAAGAAGAGTAGTATATCCAGAGCCAAAGCCTCCACTTATGGAATGAGTAAATAGAAATCCAGAAAAATGATCGCAATTTTCTACTTATCTTCTAATTTCGTCCTATATTTTTGGAATTAAATCTTTTGCTACACAATAATGACCCACAGTATATATATTTCCAGTATCTTCTTTGGTATAAAAGAACTGATTAGGAGAGAATTGAGGTTCATCATATTTTGGGACTTAATCGTCTATGGTATTCACAAAAATAGATCGAGGTTTATAGGATTAGTGAGAATTTTCTTAAAAAATTGAGGAGAGATCTTCTTAACGATGTTACGATAAATTATACCATAGTTTTGATCCAATGTTAGATCCTGCTCCTCCAATGTGAATGGTAATCAGTTGATTCATATGATTTAATAATGACTTAAATGAATTGGTTAAATAATAATATATTATATATTTAATGTAATGCATTATTATCATGCTAAGAGTCCTTTCCCTTCAGAATGTAACCAATTAGGGAATGATGGTTTAACTTTCTTGACCTTGGTTGCTGATTTCTTTTCAACTTATTGTGTAAGTTCAGATTTGAGTTGAGAAACCAAGGAAGAATCGAATTTGCTCAAGTCTCTATTATTATTGATGGCTTCAAGAGCATAGAATCGTTGGAAGTCAAATTTTTCACTAAAAACTATTGAATTTAATAATTACCCTTCTTTAACGATTGATCCAGGATAGAGGTCGATGAATCTATTGACATTGATTTCAAATTGTCTTCTGCCTTCTTCAGTAGCTAAAGGGATTGGAAGATTGCTTACTTAATTGAGCTTTGAATGGTTTTGGAATGTTGGCCAATTCTTCTTTTGAGTATTCAAGACCCTTGTACATAACTTCGTTATAAAAGTATCTGTCCCAAGAGTCGACTCTGAGGAGACCGAAAAAGAGGAACCATTCAAGAGGCAATAGCTTTTAAAGGATGGTTCCTCTTGCAGTAGGTGTCATATCGCTCATGTAATTTTGGTAGACATAATTATCCCATTCGTATATGTTTTAAACGCTATCAGCCAATATTCGCTCTCTTGCTTCTGCTTATAACCATTCTGGAGCTGTTGATCCTCTGACACCTCTTTCAACTTTTGAGAATCTTGCTCTTCTTTTATTGAAGAGAATCCAAGTGTAGGGATGGAATCCTTCTCTTTGGATATGTTCGAAGAGGGGATCTCTTCTTAATTCTCTATCCTAAAATAGGACTAAATCTTCTAATGCCAATCCTCGATCCAAGCCAATGTTTCTCATCCATCGGTAGAGGAATCTTTGAGATGAAGCGATCGTTGAATACCTAGCAAATAAGGGCTCAACCATCTTGTAGATGAGACCAGTCCATCCTTAGGTGAATAATTTCATTGCAGATAGGGTCATGGCAGGTGTTCGTGGTTCTGAGTACCATTTCCTGGGAGACCCAATTATTCTTTGTCTATTGAGGGCACGTATGTTGACTAATTGTTCACTAGACGAGTTTCTCTAGTCGAACCATAGATGGAAATTAAATCTTTTTTTTTTTTATTTATATTTACTATTAAATGGACTAAGAAGCATTGATGAAAATCCTCCAAAATTTGATGAAGGATTAGGGGGAAATTAAAATTGGAAATTTTGTTATATAGCAATAAGAACCTAAAAGAAATAATACGACTATGATTTCACACAACAAAGTTGATATTCCACAAATCAGCAAAAGCTAATAAGACATAGATTACATAACACCGAAGCCAAATGATTTTGTGAACGACCTGTTCTTCGATGAACCATTGCCAGATTTGGATTAATTCATTGAACAGGAAGTTGTATCAAATATTACAATCGATTCATAAACAAAGCCCAACAACGTTTAAAAATAGTTGTTCTCTAAAACCTATTAAATGATAGACAAATTCAGTCCAAACCTCAAGGAAGAATTCGAAAGTGCATTGGAGTATGATTTTGAATAATTACTCAAACCGAAAACATCAGAATGTTCTTCTGACACCATGACTACCATTACAGATACCACATCCAGTGACCCTTTACGAACTTTCCTCATGTCTCTGATTCCCTTGA
The DNA here is from genome assembly GCF_000165425.1 of Paramecium tetraurelia. Classification (NCBI taxonomy): domain Eukaryota; phylum Ciliophora; class Oligohymenophorea; order Peniculida; family Parameciidae; genus Paramecium; species Paramecium tetraurelia. Next base: position 217,325 of record NW_001799637.1, on the reverse strand, counting down.
AATCTTCCCTCTCTCCCACAAAACAAACTTAGATTGATTTTTTATTTTTGTACTCCCAACCACTCCTACAAATCACCAATAATTCCACCAAGAAAGTGTTGTAGAAATTGGAAATAAACAAGGAGTTGAATTCAATCAAAGAAGTATTTATAGATGTCAAAGCAGAAATCAAATTTATGTCAACTCCAGCAAGAATGGATAGATTTGGAGAAGCCCTCGATCTGAACCCAAAAGCATTGCATTACGCAGGACATGGAATCTACATGGAATCAAATCAATAGTCCTACCTCTTATTTGAGTAATTGCATGGAGTAGCGCAATTAGTTTCAGCAAATCAAATCCTCTTGTGCCTCCAAAAACTCAAATCTCCAATCCTCTTTGTATTTGTAGCCAGCTGTCATTCCAAACTCATAGGCGAAGTCTTCCATTAGGCAGGAGCTGAACATGTTATTTGTGTACATACAAAGGAACAAATAATGGATGAAGCCTGCTGTGTCTTTGCGAGGTCATTCTATCATGGCTTAATCAAAGGACAATAGACCGTGTGTTAAGCCTTTCTAGCTGCCAAAACCTAAGTCAAAGTTGAAGGGAGATTCCCTTTTGCTGAGGAAAATAAATTCCTTTTGCTTACAAAGTAACATCATCAATGTTCTACATGGTTATTGAGAGAAGGGGAGTTTAAGGATCTCACTCCTCAATAGAACTAAAATAATCTCCCTTCTCTTGTATCCAATTTCACTGGAAGATCTTAACAGATGTAAGAAGTCATTGATAAAATCATTTAAAATCAACTTATTAATATCAAAGGAGTTTTAGGAATCGGTAAAAGTGCTTTAATTAAGGAAATTAGTATTTATATAGCATAAAGGAATATTTTCAAAAATGGAGTTGTTTACATCTAACTAAATTAATGTGATAGTTTTGATAGTGTAGCTAGTAGATTCGCTTAAATCTTCATGCCAAATTTAGCATTGTAGAGTAATTATGAAATTAAATAATTGATGGTTACTTAAATCATTTAAACAATTAAAAATTAGGAATTCCTTCTCATCCTTGATAATTGTGATCTAATTATGCATTCTAACGATCGGGATGTATTTGTGGATTTTCTTGAATTAATTTTGGCAAATTGTAAATGTCATTTATGTATCACAAATAGAAGTGAAATTCTTTAATAAGGAAGAGTAATCAAGATTGAAGGATTGCCTCAAGAAGAAAGTGCTTAATTATTCATTAATTCATCCTCTCGAGAAATTACTATTTAGGAAGTCGAAGAATTGTTAGGTTGCAATGATCTACTAAATAAATATACTTTGAATGATAAATTATTGATCTCGAAATTCTCCAATCATGCTTTGTTTCAAATTTTAGACGGCCATCCTCAAGGTATAATCTTATCTTCAGGACTATTGGAGAATTATACTCTAAAAGAATTATACTAATAATTATCATATAAATAGTTGATGGACTTACCTATTTCAAGTAGAGTGACTGAAGAGGAAAGAAGATCATTGAGAGTGGCATTGAATTTAAGTTGGGCTAACTTAGTGGAAAGATATGAGAAGGCAGCAATCTTTTTTGGTATGTTAGGATTATTACCTTGTGGAATTTATAATGATGAATTAAACGATGTTTGGGGTCCAGGATGGGAAAAGTTGGCAACTCAATTGATTAAGAGCTCGTTGTTATTGCAAGCAAAGAAAAATACCAAAACTCATTATTGTTTATATAATTTCACGGTTAAATTTGCAGAAAGTAAATTGGACTAAAAATGGAAAAGGATTTATCATCATAATATTGTTAAATTGTTACTAAAAAAGTCATATACGTATTATAATTAAATAGGTACATAAGCACACGACATTAACAACCAACCAAATGATGAATTCTTGGCAATTGAATAAAATATAAAGAATGCTATCTTCAGAGAATTCGAGGTCATATCTAATGGTTAATTTGAGATTGAACCTTTAAAATAAGAAAAAAAAGACGATGAAAACGATGATGAAACATTCAATCTCCCTTTAACCAAAGAAAACTTGGAAATGATGCAAAAGAAATACGAAAACAATAGTCAAAAATCCCATCTAAGTTCCAAAGTTGGTTTCACTGGTTCTGTTATATCCAGCTTTAAATATGATTAAATCTCTGATGATTATATGACTAATGGTCCAAAAAGAAAATCTTTTTCCATTGCCAAAGTTGGTGTTACAATTAGTGAAGAGGATGAATTATAATCTAATAAGGATTATTCGGATAATGGAATGAGCATCAATTATGTTGAATCAAAACTCTTTAAGATCAACTCCAACAATGTTAAACCTGATCTAATAGATGACTCTAGCAATCCTTAAGAATCCTAAAACCAATAAATATTTTAATAATCTCAAATACCTTAAGCTATTCAAAGTGATTAAACTTAAGTCCAGAAAGCAATCGATCCTAAATTTATTAAATCTTCTCCTAATCCCAATCCCTTAACTCAGAGAGTTACTTTTCTAGATTAACAAATTAAACCTATTACTTAAGATGTGAAAAAGTAAAAATACGATGATGATGAGAAGCAACACCAACCTTTATCTAAAAGATAAATCATTCCTAAAATGGGAGACAGAGCCAAATCAGGCAAGGCCAAAGAAGAATCTACTTCATCGGCTCAATAACCAAATAAAAAAGATAAAATTCAGAAACTAATCTTGTATTATTGTTAAATCTTATTACTTCAAAGAAGATATAATGAATGTCTTAAATTTATTAATTGGGCATATTAATATTTTTATGGAGATTTATTATTCACTGCCAATATTATCAAAACGAAAGCATGTGTGTACTATATGCTTAAGGAACCTAAGAAATCACAATAAGCATTTAAATAGGCCAAGGAGATGTTCATTAAAAAGGGTTGTACTTTAGGTGTGGCATGTTGTGAAGCTGCTAGTGGTTACATTTCACTCTAAGAACGAAGTTTACTCTAGGCCAAAATTAATTTTGAAAATGCCCTTTAGTTTTATGAATAATTGAATCATGATTTTGGAAAACACTTTTTAAATAGATGGCTACTCTTAGTAAAAAATAAAATTTCAAGTCTCAAAAATGATAGGGCCAAACACATATAATAGGAAAAGATGTTGATAGAAAATCTTAAACAAGAATTCAAAAAGGGAATTAAAGTTGATAATCTCATCTAAAAAAAACATAAAGGAGGAGTCTTTATCTTAAGATGGTTAGGTGATACATTATCCATATTTATGGAGATAGCCACTATTGAAGATTCAAAATAAAAAGATATTATGAGCATTCTGAGAGTTGTTGAATAAAATCCTATTACTAATTATAAAAAAAATACAAAAAAAATAGATGACATTGAAGTCAAACCCTCAACTGGGGGTAATGCAAAACCAACTAGTTCAAGTAGCAGTACAGCCACTTTGAAAAGATTTAATAAAACTCAGAAACCTCCTATTTACAAATAGCTAAATGAAATTGTAGAAAATGCATAATAAGAAGAGGATCCTACAAATACATCCTTACAATAATTACAGAAATAATAATAGTAGTAATAAGCATCAAAAATCTCTATAAAGAAAAATGTACAGATATAGATGATGCCTTGTCAAAAGAAGACAACCATAAATAAATGATCAATTTTAATAACTCAATTATTAGATATATGCATCATACCTTATTTAATCAATTCTCTTTCTGCCTTCACGTATCCAAATAATGCAGATAATACTTATAAGGGTTCCACAGAAAATCTCAAATTATATGATATATATTACCTATGTAAATACTTTTTGTAATCTATTTCTTTCACAATCCTCTACAGTTCTAAATCTTCAAATTTCTTAAACATAATCTCCTTCGCTTCAATATCTTGTTAAATTTATTAATATTCTCTTATTAATCTCTCTTTATCTTCAGCTATAAACGATTACTCTAATGCCATGCTTGTTTCAGTCTTAAACATTTTCTAAATCTTTTTTTGTGCTTCAGTGTAAATTATGTCATTTAAAGTTTGTTTACTTTAAAAAATCGATGTAAGAGTTCCTTAGACACATTACTTTTCTTCCCTATTTAATCCTTTAAGTAACAGATTGATCTCTCCACTAGATTTCATTCTTCTTTCTCTTAATGTCTTGTTTTTAATTTCTTCGGAATCAATTTACGAAAAATGATTTTTAGATAAAATGGATAATATCGAATTGTTTAAATTATCTTATGAGGTTTCTAACCTTCCATGGTAGCTTCCAAATAGTTGATGAGCTCTAATAAATAAATCATTTAATTCAACCATTTTTTTGGCTTTTAATATTAGGAATTCTCTTCCTTTAGAATCTAAATAAGAAGGAAAATTCTCATCCCTTAATTTTTCATTTGTATCCCAAATAGCCTTAATAATCCAACTTAATCCTTATTTTCTACAATCGAGACCAATTTTAAGCAATTCCTAAAGAAATCCTTAAATAGATTTTAATAATTCTTTATTATTTTTATTTAATTTAGAGTTTTCAGCTTCTAATTTTTCTATTTATTTAAAATTGAGTTAAATTTGTATTTTGTATTTCTTATAACTATCTTTCATAGTTTCTAATTAAGAGTCTATTTCATTTTATTTTCCAACTGAGGCCATATAAAAATCCACATTTGATGATTTGTTGGATTTTTAGACTTAATTATTGTTGTTGTTTCCAACATTGCCCAGCTCTTCTTTTAATTGTTTTTATATATTTTCAATAGACCTAAGTCTATTGTAGATCTCATGATTTTCCATCCTCAAATTTTCGAGATCACGTTCATTTTTACCCACAATCTTTTTTTATTTATCTAATTTCGAATTTATCTATTGTAAAATTGATTGGGTCTATTTTTCATAAAAAACAGCTCTCTCATTTGCATTTAGGAAATGGGTTAAATTCATTTTGATTCTTGTATGTAAACTATTTTTGAGCCCCTCTACAGTGTAATCAAAAATCAGTGTATCTGTCTATTTCTCTTCATGTGATTACTTCTGCCTAGCCTATTCAATATTAATTAATTCTTATTAAGTTAAGGTCGATCCTTATTAATGATACTTATCTAATTATTTGACCAAACCAATATCTTGATGTAACAATTCAGCCTTCTTTTAATTTGATAATTTGGCCAAAGAACCTTTGATTTTAGCCTGAAAAAGAGTTTAGCTTTCAGTTTTTGGAGATTTATCATCAGATGATTGAGATTACATCAATTTGGGGAAGGCTGGCAAGATCGTGGTATTGGTTCTTTTATCTACAGCACCTCTCCTCAGTGATGAGATTGATACTGCCTTTTAGATTTAGGCTATTACCTATTCTACATTAAGAAAATTGCTAAATACTTTCTTTCTCAAGCTCTAATTACTTCTTCTCAAATTCTTACTATTTCTTCACTTTCACTTACTTCCACCATTAGTCCAAATTGGCCACCATCAAATCATCACTTTCTTACTTATACTATGTATTTCCCTTGAATTACTCTTCTTTGTGAAGTACAGGTTTTACTTATTGAGTCATATCGTCTTCATCCAAAATTTCATAACTAGAATAAATAGAGTAGTTACATTTCTTAGAGTAACAATTTACCACCAGGTTCATTTATTAATTTGTTTCTGAGATTTGATTCTAAATCTGAGCGTTTTACTTTTTTATGCAATTTGATTGGCTTTTTCGTTAGATCCTTTGGATTAGTGGCCACAATTTCATTCTAAATATGAATCAGGAATACCATATCTGGCTGTATAATATCATAGAATTAGATGGAATTCATCTCATCATTTAGTATTTTTTTTTTCATGTCATTTAAAACCAACTACTCGATTTAATAATGGTTTTGTGGTCGGACTTTATATTGTAGAATCTCTGGAGTTGACTAAGAATTTTGCTTTTTAGACATTAAATATATTTATAATATTTCATTAATTTAATTTGCGCAAAACCCAATGCTTTTATCGATCCTATAGTTTTTGGAGGGCCATTACTAAATATTTTGTTGGTAACATCATTCTTTTATGTTGGTGTTTATTTTGTAATTTGTTAAATCCCCATCTACAATTTATTTTCTTAAAAATCTTATCTAAATCCTACAATCCATATGAAAAAGACTTCAATCTCCTCTTCTACCTCAATGAGTGTAATAATAATATTTTAATGCTTTATTTCTATAACTTATTTTGAAATTAATACAATAACTCAAATATAATCGGAGATCCTTATTTCACAGATTGAATTTGCTAAAATGAAAATTGAATTTACTATTTGAATACCTTCTATAAACATTTTTGCAAATGCAAATTCTTATAGACTTTATTCAAACATTATCCATATTCAAATAATTTAATATTTACAAACCTTGTTAATCGAATAAATCCCTCTCTCCTTTGAATTTAACATTTCATTGTATTAAAATGCTGATTGAGTTTGGTTTTGTAAATCTTCTCAATCTTAGATCCGAAGTGATCAAAAAATATCAAAAGTTATGTTTGCTGAGACCAATATTTCAAGTACACCTACATCAATAACTCCTCCTGTTTCCTCTTATTTATTAGTATCTTTCTTAATTGTTCTCTCTTTGCATACTGCAATCTCTTATTAACTGATTTTAAGTTCCTTTAAAGAATAAAATATTTGATTTCTTGAAATGAGATAATCATCTTCTTCTTTCGGATGTTTTATAACACCATAAACAATAGAATCGGAGCATTGGTTGGTTAAATGCTCTCACAATCAACAATGCTCTCCTACTTGATACTGAGGTTGGCAAAAGAAATCTTGAACCCTTCTCCCACATCTGAATTCTCACTGTAACCCATCGAACAAACTTCATCGAAAATATTTCTCTCGCAAACCATTGATTCCTTAATCCTAATTAAATCTCTCAGATTTCTTAAGATAGGTTTTTGCAAGGCCTCTAAGAGTAATTTCGCTGCACTCTCTAAAGACCCCGTATTTGGATTGCAATTCTCTTTGTTCTTCCTAAGCATTTTGCTCTACAGAAATCTATTGGACAGATCCTTTATCTATTTATTTGCCTTGCTAAAATCAATAGTCCGAATTGTTTACATTTTCATATTTTATATTTAAATTATATAACGTTAAACTCAAGATTGAAAAAATGCATCAAAACTTTTCAAAATATATCATATCAATCTTAATTTATAATTCTATTAACATACATAAATCTTCATCAGCTTCCTAAAAAATTATTTTAACTAAAATTTAAATTAAAAATCAATATACTCTAAATATGGACCTTCTCACAATAATTTTCAATGATTAATAACTTATTCATGATCTCCATCCTTATAATTAGCCAAAATAATTAATTGATGGTTTATATTAGCTTTAAGATTAGCCTAGGCGATGTATATCAATATATCACAGTGAAATATGAATATAAAATTTATGTTCTAAAAATAACATCATTAAAATTTAGGATCTCTTTGGAATTATAGAATTTTTATAGAATTAATAAAAAAATTAAATGAATGACTATTAGTCTATAAATTATAAGGTCTGTTAATTATGTGAAAAATTTTCGAATTCATGTTGTATAGATTGTGCCATAAAAGGATTTGCATCGTTGTTGTGCTTCGGTTTATGCATTTTACTGTCATTTATTATAGATTTGACTGTGGCAAGCATAACAGTTATAAGCTTTGTTGCATTAGTCTTTTTAATTACTGGTCTTGTATATATGATTGGAGCTGCTAGGACGAATACAATAAAAGTATTAGGAAAGGATAACAACTAAGGCTTAAATATCGAATTCAAAGAATAATAAGAATAATGAAAATTATTTAAGAAATATTATTTGTTCCATATCTTCAATTTCTAAACGTACATTCCAATTAGAGTTAATTAAATTTAGTTTATGAGATAAGTTTGGAGACTTTTAATAGTTAATATTTATCAAAGTTTATAATAATTCATTAAAAATAATATAATTTTTTTATGATTAATCAAACACTTTCAATTGAAGACTATCAACCAATGATGATTAAAGTCTGTTCTTTATGTAAAAAGAAAAAAGACTGTTGTTGTGAACGTTGTATTATAAAAGGAATTTCATGTTTGTTCTATTCAATCTGCTGTGTTATTTACTTGATATATTGGCCGCCAGATTCTCTTGTATATGTAATCGGTACATATATTATGGGAATATTTACATTATTTTTGTCAATGATACTACTAATTGGAGCTGGTATTCATGACAATATTGAATCTCAAAATGATGATGAATGTAAAAAAATATGAAATATTTCAAATATTCCAAATAATTCAAACTTTATCTCAAATTTTAACTATTCATCTAAATTAAGATTAAACAAATAATTAAATAAGTTCTGGAACAATTAATATTTTTTATTACAGCACATATCTAATCACATAATAGAATAATTTTGAGATTATTTCCTTAATAAATAATAATTGAATCATTCTAATAGAGTTAAAATTATAAAGTTATTTTTTTTATATAATTTTTATTATAATTATGATTATTTTTTGATTCTACTATCTGACTCTATTTATCTAAAATAGTAAGATTATCAATTATTAAACTTAAAAGTAGAAGAGCTCAGGAGATTAATGATTTAAAAAATAGTAGATATTGGAATTTAAAATATATTTTCATACTAAGTTTTTTTGGCCTTAATTTAAAAATATAAACCTAAACTTTTAGATCTGAAGTAAATCTTCAGTCCTAAGTTCTTCCAACTACGAAATTAAATCATCTAATGATAGGCTATTTATACAAATTATAATTGTAAATTAAAACAATATTTATCAAATATAATCATATCAGATGAATCAAGATAATTCAAATGGATTCATATCTTCCAAATGTCCCATATTTTTGTATAAACGAATAATTATACCTTGAATAATAAGATAAAATTACTTTCCTAATTAACTATTAATTTATCAAATGGTCCTATTTTTTTAAGGATTTTTCTAAAATTCGTCTTTTTTTAGAGTTATACATGTAATGCAGCTATAGATTTTGTATAAATTATTAAATCAATAAAGTTTTATTCAGAGAAAATTTCAATTGAAATTTAATCTTCATTATGTTTAGACAAAAAGGTCATTAATTTGATGAGTAATTAATTAAGCATTTATTTCATTGTAATTATACAAAAATCATGATCAGCATGATGATGTCTATATTAAATTTAAATATTGTAGGCTTTTTGGTACAATTTAATAAAGTAACTAATTTTTGAATTAATGTCACAGGAGGAGAGGGCAATATCTTTGGAGATAGAAAATTTAGTTAGAATGTACATTAATTTAGTTTACATTTTATAGAAAGAGTTTCTGTCATAATTTGCTTTATTGATTAAATGGAGTTGAGCTTACAAAAATTTATTTATGCCGCCAATAAAAACTTTAATTCCTTTCTCTAGCTTATTTATTTTTTGATTTTAAGATAAAATAATTTATTGTTTCTAATCAATTACTATCATAAACATCAATTCTGTAATATAGAACTCAGAATATTTTACAATTAATTTTTCATTAGGCTTTTTTTGATTATTCAATTCAAGGATTTTGTTTACAAGTAGTTTGTTATTATGAGTGTTAACTCTATTAAAAATGAAATCCTCTAAGGTAGTTCCAAATATCACATATTTTCTTAGCAGAGCCTTTAAGTTAGTTTAACTCTACTAATATTGATTGAATTAGGGAAATTCTGAAAAATTCGAGAGTCGAACTTAAAATGATAAGTGATTCTGGTCGAATGTAAAGTAAGCGAAGGGGTTATCAAGCAATAAAGGAATAAACATTTCTTGGATTCTAATGATAATAATTAAACTACCTTAGGAATTATCTGTGATAGTAAATAGAAACGATTATCTATACTACTTGTTTGTTCTCTACAATACAAAGATGGCCATAAACGCAATAAAAAATGTATACAAATACGTTTATAGTGAAATATTACCATTGCTGATTTCTGCAATCAAAATTTTTATTATAAGGTTATTGATTAATTGGAGTAAGGCACACTTGAAATCTGATATCAGCATAATCACTATATGTAGAGTCATCATCATTTATCCAAAAAGATAGGCTTCCTGAGCATCATACCCAGTATTAACTGAGTATTAGTATACCATAAGTATGTGATTTATAAATATGAGGTAATTATCAATCCATGATTTTTTATAATAGAGTATAACAAAAGTTGTAATGAGTACTAAGATCCCTAAACCTAGAAAAATATAGAGAGTTAAATATTCTTCAAAGATGAATGATAGTATAGTTCTGAGAACACAAATGATAAAGCTGATCAAACTAATTCCTTTAAAAACAGGAATGGTAAAATTGTATCTATTCTCTTAGTATTTTAATTCTAACTCCTTAGCATTAAATGACAGTGTGAACTTATTCATTAATATAAAAATAATAACTTCTTATTAAATTTTTATAATACTTAAATTATATCATGAATCCAATAATTTTTCAACATTTATAATAATAATCAACCGAAATTATCTTCATATGATCGAACCTCTTTACTCACGGACATATATTTTTTAATTTGTATCTTAATGATGTTATGCATTTTATATTATCAATAATAAGGATTTTTGTGATTTAATCATCTATAATTATTGATAACTAGAAAAAATGTGTAAGTAAGTTTTTTTTGTTATTTTACTCAAATCAAGTTAAAAAAAAAATTGATATTTGTTAATAAATATTTTACTTTTAGGGATACGTAATTTAATTAACTAAAAAAGATTTTTAGATTTAAAATCTAAATTATATATGTTTTATATTTAGAAATTTTAATAATAAAATTCTTTAAGAACTTCTTTTGAATCCAAATCGATTAATTAAAAACATAAAAAAAATTTTGATTTTTAGTAAGAGAAATTAACATTTTTAAATCATTTTAATAGGAATATTTTCTAAGAATGTTCTAATTAATATACATATAATATTTTTGAATCTTTATTTGTATTATCATAATAAATGGAAGCAATGAATATAATTATTTATAAATTTAAATTCTCTCCACAAAATTCAAGTGCAAACAGTTGTCCAGGTTTTATAGGCTAATATACATTATGCTCTTTTGAAATCACTTAATGAATTGTAAGTATCGGGAGCAAGAAAATAATTTTATCCTTTACCATCCAACGGAGGTGCAGGTTGAAAATTACCAGTATTTGTGCATATTCTTTGAGATTAATTGCACGTAAAAACCACTAAGGTATCTGTGATAGTTGAAGTATCATCAGTGATTTAAAATAGTTTGACCTTTGTTTCGTCTATACTTGAGTATGTGCCTTCTAACCAATAGTAAGTAAATTTAATTTAGGAGAAGGAACTATCATAATTATTTTCTGATTCTATATATGTAACAGTTGATCCTTGGAATGGACGAATACAAAATACATCAGTATAAGTGTTGATAATTCCAAATTGCTCAGGAGGATATGAATACACCATCATAAAACCATTACTATTGTAAAAGAAAGAACTCCAATCAATAGTCAAAGTATGTCCTTAGCCAAGTATTTTGATATAGTTTTTGAAATACGGAATTATGGCAAAGTTGATAATATAATGGTGGGATTGATAGTAATTGGGTTGAAATTTAGTCATTCTAGTTAAAGCAATAAGAGCAAGACTCCAAATCTTAGGTAGGATAGCATACCTAAGGGAATCAGAAGACTTGTGAATGACAGTCCAATCTCTTAGTAGTTATAGACACTAGTAGACTGTTCGCTCAATGTAGAAGGGATGAGATTTTGGTTCTGTTAGTAGAACGTCTCTTGTAGATTGCTCTAAGTATTTTTCTAAGATAGCTTTGAGCTTGCTTTCAAATTAAGACTCACTTAGTTCTTTATATGCCAGCCAAGGGTTGATAGTATACAATTTGAACATTTCTTTGACGCTGATAGTTATATCCAAGACTGAAATAGGAGTAGGAATATCATTATTAGTTGAATCAACATACCCATCAAAATTCATGGGGAATCTTACTAAACCGTGACTCAATTTACCAAGACCCTTATCACAACAAACATTATCATATTCTAAACTAATTGTGTCCAGAGAATCACATTCTGTAAATGCACCACCTGTTATTAAAGATCCTCCTGCTCTACAGGCAGCTACTTCATCAATTAGATAGCAAGGTAAAGTTACGCAAGCAGGAGGAGTAAGAAGGCTAATTTATTATTCTCACGTTCTACCTATCCCAATAACACCAACCTTCTCCATTATGTGCATTCGCTCCACAATTTGCTATTGTTAATGTTGAGCAGGGACTTTATCCAACGTATGTTGAAGCTTATAACGTTATGATGAAGATAAATATCAAAACAAACATAATTTTATTAATCATCACCATATATACATAATAATTAATTGTTCTATTAAAGAGTTATATATATAAAGTTGATTTTACAATTGTAATTAAAAAGATCACTCCATTTCTAAAAGTTGATGAAGAGAAAAAAGTAGCACTATATTTTGGAATTTACATATTAATAGTAATTTTTCGGCTTTTATAAAGAAGATTATTCAAATATTCCTACTTGATTTCAATTAATTTCTATTAGAAGGACACTTCATCATTTAAATAGAGTATTCTCAGACTTATATCTAATCTATCTACCTGCTGCAAACTTCAGTGTTGGATTAAGTAATCCTAATAACAAATTTAGACTACATCGAACATCAAAATATGTTCATAGATTATTGTCCTTATTTTCATCCAATAGACTTGATTATTAAGTATTGGGTATACAAATTTAAGCGTTATTATATAGTTCTCAATCAGCACCATTCCCAACTGGAGTCCTTCCTCTTATAACAGAGATCATAAAAAATAAAAATGATATGAAATATTATATTATCTAAATAATCATGGTGGATTATTTGTGCAGATTGAGCCTGTCCATAAACAACGAGGCTATTTACATTGGTATCTCTTACTAATACTCCCACAAGCGGTTAGCGATGGACCTATGAAATATTAGGTGTTTGATGTTAAAGGATAAATCCTGCAAGTAGATTTTAAAGTAATTGAATCATAACTACAATCATCAAAGGCTCCTATTATCAATGCTCTTATTTAAGTTTCTTGAAGAGTGGCTTTATTGAATGAATAGAGGTATAGGGTAGGTAAGGTAGATACATCAAAAGAAAAGGTGTAGATGATTCCATAAGTCAAAGCTAATGGGTTGTGCCCTGAATCATACACATTGAATTCGTAAACTTAAGTCAACTAACCTTCAAACCCAAACTAATGTAAGTCATAACCCAATAGCTGGACGTATCCATTCTATATATATTGTGACCATTTGAAAGTGGCTAGATGTTTGCGACCCGACAATTCCGCTTGCAGTCTTGACAAGGACACTTAACTTATACTATACAGAGGGTAAATAGCTGTATAATTATTACCAATTATTCTAAATCTTTCTAACAAGTTATCTACAACAGACCATAATTTTGTAATCATCGGTTTTTTATTTGTGTTTATTAAAGTTGTGTCATCCTTTCATAATATCAATCATAAATTACTCTCAATTGCTAAAACATATAAGATATGGCTTTCTCTTGATCGTATGTCCATTGAGTATCGTATAAAAACAAAGATCTATATCTGACGTATAAGTCCAGAGTCTAATCCAATTACAACATGGTTTGTTTTAATATTTAAATTGTGTAGATTTATCCTATATATCCAAATTGTGGGAAAAGTGTATTCCATAAAGCCAAAGTGACTCCATCAGAACTTTTGTCAGGATATCCACTTTTGGGTTCTTAGTATCTAATATAATGTTAAACCAATTCATTAGGTTCATCACTCAGTTCATTACAAACATTTGCATATATTTGATAGTTATATGAATCCATTTCAATTGCATTGCATATAACTGTTGGAGGGGTGTGTAGAATCCCGGTTGCTCTACATGCTGCTATTTCATCTATTTTATAGCAGTCTTCGATTTAACAAAGTGAACCATCCCAAAAGCAGTATCCAAGATTCTCGCAAGTGGTTTGAGTAAGTTAACTTGAACATGTAAGATCTCCAACAAAAGAATTTACAACATACAAGATTGCACTAATGAAAATAATCATTTATTTATATTTTAATTAATATGAAATTCTGTCTATATTTAATTATACAAATTTACTTACTAAATTTTCTTTTATAATATTCAATCAAGTTAAAGTATTTAAGGTATTCAGCTTTTAAACTTATGTCATATTTGAGACAAGCTTGGGAAAGTAATTGCACCAAAATATTGTTAGTCATAAGTTTTATGTTTATTCCTTTCCTTGAAGTTTGAATAGTATTTTTCTATATATAAATTGCAATAATAATACTTGTGATTATAACAGAAGTTCTTAAAATATCAAACATCTATAATAAAAGTAGTATAAAATAATTGATTATTAGCACTCCTCCCAAAATTTAATTCAGTCGTTCATATTTCTAGACTGTTGAAGTATAAAGTTCAAAGATTAGATAAATGAAGTGAGTTCCCCAAAGATTTCCTAATAATAACTTATATTTTAAATCAAAACAGTTTTTCTCAATTATTGATGATATCAATAATACTCCAACAATCAAAGAGGTCAATAACAATTAAAATATCTAATTCGTTTTCATCATCATTAAAATAAAAATGTAAGCAGCATTTAATAGAACAACAAAACGAATTGGTTATTAATTTCTAAAATACTAATAAATTTTGATATGACAAAAAATAATAAAAATAATATATACTGAGATCTAACTATTAAATTAATTGAGTATTATCCATCCATAAAGTTAATAACTAAAATAATTAAGGAAGTAAACTAATTAATAGGTTAATTATCTTTAAAGTTTCTAAGATAATTTCTTATTAAATTTATGGCGTCTATTTTAATTAATTCTAATGAGAATATAAACTATTAAACGCAATGAGGAAGAAGCAACAATCAAAATAATTGTGAAGATGAGTTATCTGACAATATTATCTTATAATTAGAATTAATTTGTTTCTTATTAACTTTTTTGTATATTTTAAATTCCGAGCTGTTAAGATATAATCATTTAATAGGGGGAAAATAGTTCTACAAAGGATTCAAAGTATTTTGGAGTTAAAATTTCAAAATGGTTATGATATGCTATCATTTAAAATATAAACAAGATTTCAATATATTTGTGTGATTGAATAAATAGGAAGTTGACAGTGAAGATTATTGCATACAAATACAACAACAGATTAAATGACTATAATAAATAATCAAATACAGTTGTGAATTGATTTTAGAGGGTAAAATAATTTATAATTTAAATCTATTTTTCATAGATTATTTTGCTATCATTAAATAGCATTATACTTAGCTATTAATCAATGCATTATTGATAAAGGTGAAGTTTGATTATGAATTATTGATAGCCAATTTTTGAGATTGATGATTTACTTATTGTATAATTAAACTAACCACAATTAGATGGATATAATTGATTCGTTTTTACATAAGATAATTATAATTGTTCCTTATCTATATTGGATTCGTAATTTTTAATGGTGATATGATATTGTCTTTGATCTGAATAATACTTATCAAATTTGTTCTATTAAATTTAAAAATGCCAAGAAGGTTTATTAGTACAAGTGTTACCGCATATAAAATAATGTTCTATTAGACAATTAGAATTGCATCCATCATTATCGAGTAGATTACCATCATCACATTGTTCTTCCAATGTAATATAACCATCTCCACAAATACTTTGACATTAATTTTCAAGATATATGTATCCTTAATCTGGCAGACAATTAGAACATTGAAGGTTGTTATCAGCACAAATAATGCAATTATATGGATTTATTTTACAAGTCTTGCAAATAGGAGAACACTTATCACAGGTATAGTCACTTTTTAAATAATATCCATCTTAACATTATACACATTCTTTCAAGTTACAAATCTAACAAATCTCATTTTAACATTTAGATTAAGATAATTTACATTTATGACATCCTTTAGATTGAGTTTATACTCCATTATCGCATTCTTCATTCCATTAAATGATTCCATCACCACAATTAGCATAACAATAATGATCAATTGGAGGATTATCAAAGAGCTAACAATCATAACATTCTTATTATCCAACATCATAGAATCCAATTTAACAAAGACATTCAAAATAATCCATTTGGATACTTTTTCTTTTCCTTTCTAATGTACATTTAGTACATTTATTAAATTCTGAAGAATCTCTGCATTCAAGACAGGAGTAATGACAAGGTTCACAAATTTAATTGTTTAAGAAATAACCTTATTTGCATATACATTGATTTTAGAATGTCAATGTTCTGAATTACAATTCATCGCAAACAATACAAGTATCATAATCTTTACAATTTTTACATGTGTTTTTACATTCTACAATAACAATAATATTTACTTAAACATCTATCTTAGATAAAATCATGATAATACCCATCCTAACATATGCAATCATTCAAACTAAGAACTCTATGTTAAGACAAATGACATTCAGTACATATGAATTCTTTGTATTAGCATTGTTTGCATTTGGGCAAGCATTATTAGCAAAACTATTTTTGAAGTTCTTCAAAATATCCCTCCTAACAAAGGCACTATCCCGATTCCAATTTTCTATGTTAAGTAGATCTGCATGATTAACAATGGCTTACAGTTTAAATGCAAGTTTCGCATAGCTCATCGCAATGAAGGCATTCATATGCTTCATTGAAAATATATCCATCTTAACAAGCACATTTCTCTACATTTCTTACTTAATGTTAACTCTTACACTAAGTGTAAGCTTAATTTGAGAATTTACCAAGAACGGGATTGGTAAGTGAAGCCATATCTTCAGAAGAATATTTATCTTTTTCCTTTAAATAGCACTCACCAGAGAAAAGAACAAACCCTTCATAGCATTCTATACAATAATTATATTAACTGCATCTACTGCAATTTTTAGGACAGTTACTGCACTAGAAGTCATTATAAAAATAACCTTATGGGCAATACTAGCTTTCTGATGTTGGTTCAATGCATCCGGATTCCACATTACATTCATGACAAAAATTATTACATTTTGGAGATAATATTAAGAGTTCTGATATTAAAATATTACAGCGATTATAGAAACAACCTTTACGTATAATTTGCAGTTTAGAATTTCCCTTAGGATTATCAAATTCAATCTTAACATTCTCAATTTCTAAAGCATAATCCTGTACTTCATCACTTCCTAAAGACACGTTTAAAGGTTCCATATCAGATATATTATAAGTTAAGCTAAAATTGGCTAGGTTGATTGATATGTTTTCAGTTAAATTTGCATCTAATATGATCAACTTTACATAAAGTTTCATTACTTTCTTAATTTTAACATCTATTTGAAGACTTTTCTTAATATTGTGATACACAATATTATCATATTTAAAATAAGTGTCATTGGAATCAATATATATATGATTATTAGAGAAAAACTCAAAATTTTGGGTTTAAAAGAACAAAAATTGAACAACAGAAACAAATTTCTCTTAAATTTTACTCAAACAAACATTATTAACTTCTTTGGTCCCAGATGGGCATTATTTAAAACATCCTAATTGATACTATTTATATTGGCATTTCAATAATTCAAATTAAGTAAATTTAATATTGCCTAAAGCCCAAGCTGAAATTTTCTGTTGTAGTGGAAATGCACCTATTATTTTAAGATTATCTATTTGTGTTATATTAAAATAAAATTATGAGAATTTGTGGATTTTGCAATTTGCATATTAGGAAGAGTAGCAATCTTCAAAATTGTCAAATTATCTGAAAGACAAAAACTATTTATTTTCAAATCCATTTATTTAAAAAAAAAAGAGGGCTATAGGCAAATCACTATAAAGAAGATAGATTGTGTAATCTATTCTTATATTCATAGGTTCATCATGAATACTAAGGTTATAGTATTCTATTCCTTCATTTTATATAAATGGTCCTATTTAGGTCTAATTATTTATGAGAATCTCTTTAGTTGTATTGGTTGTATTGTAATCTAGGATAATATTATTGGCATCTCCTATAGAGGTGGTCAATAAATGCTTCTTATTTTTATATTACTTATGCCCTTCATATGAATTTCCCAAATAATTAATACTATAATGGTGAACGTGAATTTAATCATCCACCTTTAGGCATTTTTCTTATATAAGCTAATATTAGTCTTCGCATTTTAAGCACGCGTTCGTTGACTATTGACATAGTGCACAATTTTAGGCACACTGTAACACAAAAATTTGCAGATTTCTATAAAAAAACTAAAGACTTGGTTAAATTATTATCTCAATGAAGTTTTATTGTGTTGTTAGCAGATCTAAAGAACAAATATAATATATTGTATCCTAAGGCAGATTTTAGCAATTAATATTAGAAAAATTGTCATTGACTAATACTTGCTTTATTATTTATTCATCTAGGTGAGAAGAATTACTTTTCATTTTTATGTCGATAATTATTCTTGCTTAGGTATACCCAATATTAGGTGTTGAGATATTGTATATAGTTTGGTATTCAATTTTGTTTAACTTATAAATCAAGTTTTCATATATTGCTTTGTTTTCGACGATAGGTTTTAAATCATCATTTAATAGCATCCAAGTTTGTGATTTTTACAGTGATTAGAGGCAGAAAGTTAGAATGGTAATTAAAACTAAAATTATATTCATTTTAATATTTACTACACATTAAAAATATGATATTAGAAGGTTGGCAATATTATACCCAACAAATTATTATTACTTTACAGCCCCTAAATATTGATTAAGAGTGAAAACCCATTACAATTATTGAATTAATAAAATTACTGTTATAATTCTAATCAATTTTAATTTTTAATCGATTATATACACTACTAGAAATATCTTTTATAATTATATCAATATGATGAATAACAAAAAATAATTTTCATAATCACATAACGCTATTAGTTCCAAATAACTCAATTCTCAGGAATATTGCTTTGAAGCCTAATTTTATTAAGGTTAAATCGTTTTTTAGAAATAGAATTAGTGATTTGTAATCCAGTTTAAGATTACTAAGATGTTTATCTAGGTGACCAAAATACAGAATGGTTATGAGTTTTTTCAGGAAATTTAATCTGTGAAAGCAGGATACTTCCTCCAATATCTTAGAGTGGTAAGTCAGAAGCAGATACTCCTCTCTTTCTATCATCAGTTTGATTTTTAGGTCTAGTAATACTTATAGTCATTCGTGTATGTCCATCTTGACTAAGGAGTATATCAAAATATTGCTTACATAGTGGATTATATATCATTCTCAGCATTGTTAAATATTGATTAGACATTCCCATTAGAAACTTATCTCTAGTTTTAAAAGGGTTTCCTGCATTCAGATTATCTAATTTGTTCAATGAACCCGTTGATGGTTTGCCTTTAATATAATGAAGATTGTTAAGAATTTGTTGGATTATTGTCTGTTGGCATAGTCTCTTTTTGATTTTTATCTAACTAAACTCTGCATTTTTGACATCCCTTCATATAGCCTAATCTATATTATTCTTAAGCCTTCTTTTAATTTTTCTCTACTTAAAGACCTTTTTCATAGACCTTTCCTCTTATATAATAGGTAATGGTCCAATCCTTGTTACCTTATTCTATTTGATCGAGTAAACCAAAGTAATCTTCTATAGAAACTTCATTTTTTCTTAATGCTTGAAATCTTAAATTGAGCAACTTCTAAGCACATTTAAGATCACCTTTCATGCACCCCTGCTCAAATATTAATTCAGCCATAACTAGGTTCTATTCTATATCATCTTGTAATCCCTAATATAATAGTAATCCCAAATCATAAAAGGCAGGCAAATAATCTTAATTCTTGGCCTGATTCAACAGAGGGTAAATCAATCGACTACGATTCTGCCAATCATTAAATACATTACTTTATATAGTGGTTATATGCACATTGTTAAATAAAGAAGAGCCAATTTATGCATTGCTTTAGCTGAATTTTTATTTTAAGCTTATTTGTAATAAAATTCAGCATTGGAATAATCCTTCTCTAAAGTATCTAATGAAATTATATTGAAATTATACAATCTTATAATTGGAGTCCATTGCTATACAAATCTCCCAAGTATATCATGGATTCTGAATGGTCTAATTCTGCAGCTCGTTTTAGGAGAGTCAAGGCAAAAGAGCAGTCAGAATTTCTACTATATGTTTCGCTTGAATTTTTGCTGGTTATTGTGTTATTATAATCCTTTTCATAAAATTTATCAAAGACTTTAGCTTCCTTAATATTAAGTTTAATAAATACTAAAACTAATTTAGAAGCATGATATAAACTGAAGGCATTTTATTGATCAGCACTCTTCTTAAAGTAATTGAAAGCCTAGATGATTAATAAAATGTTAACTTAATCATAATCTTTTGGACAGCCAATCCCTTCTAAATAAATTTGTCCCATAATCGCTTAGCCTGTAGCATCATTTTCTTCTGCCAATTTCGTATACAATTACACAGCTGCTATTTAGTCCTTTTCTCTGCCAAGTCCTGCAAACATTTCATGGGCAATTCTTAATCTATGGTCTACTTGTGGTTAGCTATTAGTCGCTTAAACTGGTTTTGATGATTCTGCCTGTTTCAGCCTCTATGATTTCTACTAAAAATCGAGTCTCTTTACTAAAGTGTCCAACAATTGATCTAATTACTGGGAAATTTGAGATGATATATCCTCCTTATTAAACGATATGGGTCTATTTTCTAATATGTGTATTTATTCCCAAAAAAAAACCAATTAATCCAGTTATCTCATATATTTATCATACGATTTTAAGGAAGCATCCTTGCCGCACAATTGCACTTTATCGACATATTAAAGTGCTTCAAAAATCTCTTATATTATTCTAATGGTATCTCTTGCCAAAAAGTGTAATTATTAATTGATTCTTATCGCAACCGTATACTATTGAGTTTAGTAATTCAATAGGATAGAAGACATCTTAGTGAAAACTGAATACGAGAATGCCTTTCTAGGTTGATCAATATTCGAACTTGCTTAAACTTATTGCATTATCTCAGCTTAAATTTATACTTTTCTTAGTACTTAAGTATTATTGAGCAATTCCATATTTAAAGCAATCGTAGAACTGTTGATCCCCTTCGTTTGGCTATTTTATGGCAACAAGAAATTTATACTTAATTTGGATTTGAGATCAACAATTGAATTTGGTCCACTATCTTTTACACCAGTTTATCTTTATGCAGATGCATTTTTCCATCCTCAATTTCTGTAGATAAGTGAGAAGAATAAGTATATTGTTATTAATTCATATTTTAAACTTTTTTTTATAATAGTCCAAAAGTTTTGGTTATTTCTTTTTTTGATCCTTTACTAGAGTTTACCAAACATCATCAAGCTTTTCTTCCAGCTGATACTTACTGATTTTTGACAAAGAACTATTTGCATCTTTTACATATTATTTTTGTAAATCTCTAATTTTAGTGAATTTATGTTCAGAGTAGGCTTTATTATTAATAACATGTGAAAAAGTCTCATTAACATTGTTTAAAATGCGTTAGATTTCCTGCTGTTAATTTAATCCTCTTCTTGGTAATTTCTTTTGCTTTTAAGGAGCATCCACTTCTCTGATTATGTCAAATTTTACATCTGGATAATACATTTTCTGAACATTTTTCATTTTTAGCATTCTATCTTAAGATGAATGAACAGAAAGATCCTATTTTCTTCTATCCTTTCTTTAACTCTCTCCCTCGGATTAATGTGTTAAATTAGTAGTCTATTTCCTAGTCAGTACTCTGCTTGAAACTGAGTTTGCTATAATATCTTCAATGAAACCAAATTGTTATCTTCTCTTAGGCGAAGCAAGATTCTAAGAATTTAAAGGATATCTAAGCATTTTTGATAAGCCAATACCACTCTTTAACTACTATTGTGTGGTCTGGGATTAAGATTATGTTTCCTTTGGTATTGGAGGAAGTCTCGTAGTTACTTTATCAAATCTCAAACTCAGCATTTCCTTCTTGGATGAACTTGACAGAGATTGGTAAGACCTCACAGATTAATCAAGGACACTGTTTAGATGCTTCTTCTTGAATCTATTAATGCGGGGTTTAAATACTTTTGCATATCATAATGCATTTATTAACTGTTGTCCAAATGGTATATGTTATTTTCAATGAAATCGAATTTAATGCGATCAGTCTTAAGAACATCTATTTCCTCGAGAAACTCGTCAGAAGAGAAATCAAAGATCTGCTTTTTAGGGAATTGCCACCCATATTTCTATTATAGGTTGTCTTTCATTGCTTATATTCCATTTAATAATTCATCTATTTCTTGGATGGTGATTTCTTGTCTCTTAGAGGTTCTCTATTCTTTAATAAACAACCCAATTTGTTTCTATTTTTTGATCCCTTAAATTTGAAGTCTTCTAAGTTCCTTCAATTGTGATTCTCTATTCCTAATTTGAAGAATGAGTTGTTGTCTTCTATCTACATTCTCACTTTATAATAGATTAGCTTCTTTAGTAATCTCAAGTAGATGCCCTTTAATTTCATACCAATTCCTTAATCGATCTAACTGTTATTCAAACTAAAATTTCTTGAAAGTGAATCAGTTTCATACCTTAATTTTGCCTTTTGAGTTTTCAATTTCTTGAAGACGGTAATTATATTTGTCTAATAAATCTTGAGAAGGAGATTTGGGTTCTTATTCATCAAAGTTCCAACTCTCCTCCATTGAGGAGTACATTTTATTATATTTTATTATACAGAATTAATAAATTAACTTACGTTTACATTGCGAACAATTATAAATAAGATATATATATATATTTAAAATGGAATTCTCAATAATGAAGGTGTGCAGCATCACAGGATTATTTGTATATTTTTTTATAGGTAAATAATGTTTTATGTGGGTTTGGCCGGATAAAATTGAAGAAAGTAAGTATTGAATTAATATTAGAACAATGTTTCTTTGTTGTATCATTATACTTAGCTCATTTGATCACATACACAATTGTGAATGCATTTTACTTTGCTTGCTATTAGAGCAAGAGCAAATATATAAGCCAAGCCAAAATTGAATAAGTATGAAATGCAATAAGAATTAGAAACCATGGCCTTGGGATGGAAAAGAATCCAAGGTTTGGCAAGAGATGAAACGTCTATTTTGGAAGAATGTGCTCATCAATCAATTTATCATGGTTGGAGTGGCATATGCAGCTAGTTGTATCAAATTAGACACTCGATTCGATCAAAGCTTTCCAACAGTATTCGAAATAAGTTGGCAAATAATGGTGTTTGGTATAATAGAAGATGTATTGTTTTATTTCAGTCACCGATTACTGCATACTCCATACTTCTATGGAAAAGTGCATAAAGTACATCATATTTATAATATAACAGGTAAATTTATATTAAATTCTATGAAAAGTATCTTGGTCAGCAGAATTCGCTCATCCTTTAGAATACATTCTAGGCAATTTAATTCCAGTGATCTCTGGTCCAATTTTGTTAGGATCTTAGACTCATATGATAACAGTCCTTGTATTTGTTGGATTGGCTACTCACAAAACGCTATCGGATCATTCAGGGTTCAATTTTGAGTGGGATGTGTACCAATATTTACCTTTAACAACCCATTCTGAATTCCATTCGAAACATCATAGTTTGAATACTGGAAATTACTCATCAACATTCACCTATTTAGATGATCTTTTAGGAACAACAATTAAGAAATGAATGTACAATTCAATTTAGTCAATAAATTAAACAATTTCATTTTATTATTAAAAGATGGCTTGTTATTCTTGATAAGAGTTTTTATCATTCAAAAGAGCCGGCTTCTCCATTAGCATACACTTATGGATATCAAGTAATCCTTCATTATTATAAATATATAAAATTAGTGATCCGTTTTCATTATTTTTATTATTAATGTACAAACTCATCGCTTTGGCATTGATTGTTTCATCTGTATTTGCTGTTCAAAAGGACACCAAAACAATTTTAGCAGAAATAGACGCTGACAACTTTGGTAACACTATTCTCTCAACTGTCCAAATGTATTTACAATCAAAAGGAAATGCTGAAGAAATCTTAGTGCTACTTAATTAAGTCTTGGCTGGATTGGTTGACGATTAAAACAAACACGACAACGTTATCAGAGTTGACAGATCAGCCTGCACTCGTATTATTACAGATTTAGAAAACTCTATCGCTTATCATACAGCCTAAGTAGCTGCCAATGCTCAAATGAGAGAAGATAATGAAAAGGCTTTGGCTGAAGCTGAAACTGATGTCAGATAAACTATCTAAGTAATAATCTAATATAATGAAAGGACATAGAAAGCAACGAAAGAACCTATGCTTAAGAGGAAGCCAACAGAAATAAGGCTCATGAAACATGGGTTAGAAAGAATGGAGAACATGATGATGCCATTGCAGCTGTTGATGAAGCTACCAAATTAGTCTAACATCTTTCTTTGGGTGCCACATTTGCTGAGCTTAAACCCAAATTCGAAGCTGTATAAAAGAGATTAATCGAAAACGAAAGTCACGGTGCTCTCTTTTAACCCATCGTCACTGCTTTGACTGAATTAGCCACAAAGGTTGATTAAAAGGCCATCCAAAGAATTCTTTAATTGCTTTCACAACTCAGATAACAATTGGTAGAAGCCAGATCTGTTTTAGAAGTAATTAGATGTCATAATTGTAGGAAACCGAAAACAGATAAGCTTAAAGATGGGTTGAATTTTCCACTCATTTGAGCAATGAGCACAATAGATTGGTTGATAGAAAGAATCAATTGGAATAAGCAATTCAAACTTTCAAGACCAATATTGATACTGCCACTCATTTCCATGAGGTTCATCAAGTAAGTGAATCATTTATAAAATTCTAGTTGGAATTAGAGTAAGCCCAAGAAACCTTAGATGCTGAACATGAATGGTGTGACCTCCAAGAGAACACTTACAGTGTTTAATCTTCAGAGAGAACAAGACAATAGGAAATCGTCGAGAGAATATTGGAACACTTGACTGAGAAATTAACTGCAACATCCCAATACCTTGGTGGCAGATTCTGAGATTAATACATAAATATTAAATATTATTATGGGACAACAACAAAGTTAGGAACAAAGACCCTTAAACGACTTAATCAAAGATGTGGCTACATTTAATCTGTTGGCTAAGTACTCTAATGTGTAATTCAAGATCCCCAACCATAAAGTCGAGCTTGGGCAAATAATTACTTGCAGAAGTGACCAAAAGGAAATAAGATTTATTTGATTCAATCCCATTTGTTAAAAAGTAGGATGACCTATGCATAGGGATATTTGTGGAGAAAGAATATTTTTAAATTACTTAGCAGAAATTCTACTATTGCAAACAATTATTAGAGGATTTTTCATCTATTTTAATGGTTGATCCACAAAAGGAAGAAGGAACTTGTTAAATATGTTTTGAGAAAAAGATAGACAAGCTACTACCTTGTGGACATAGTTATTGCCAAGATTGCATCGAAGGGTGGTTCACAGTCAAAGAATAAGATTCATGTCCAATGTGTAGAGCCCAACTAACCAAACAAAAAATGAAAAGTGAATCTTATGTTGTACCAAATGAGGCTGAATTGATAGATTCATTTAAAGAATAACTTTTCCTATAATTCAGTTCACAGAAATGAATCAATTATTAATTTTGTTTAATTATTTTTATTATGGATTTCGAGCACTCAGACTAATTCACCTAGAGAGTAGAACTGATAATTAGAAATGTAATCTATGTCATTCTGAATACATTAGTTCTTACATATCCCAGATGAAGGCGAACATAATTGGAAAGAGATTAATTAAAAATTGGATTACTTGCAAAGTCAGTTGGTTGATGTAAAATTGTATCAAATAAGCCATTATCAAAAGGAGCATTCTTTAATATTTAAAACAGAGTTTCGAAGCTATTCGAGAATAATTGCAATGCGATTTAGAAGCCATTTAGATTGAGTTTCAATCTAAAAATTTATAATAAATCCCTCTTGTGAAGACTGGCGAGATGATGGTGAATGAAAGAATAGACTAAATAGGTCTGAATGTTTAGGAGATCGAAAAAAGTTTAGTGAATAAAATCGATTAACTCAGTAACAAAGTAGGGACCATTAAAATGAATAGGGACGAATTGCAAGAGCAGATTAAATCGTTTGATGGTATTGATATAAAATTGAAAGAAGCTCGGATGGAATCTCAATGGCAGGGCTTGGCTAATGTTTCCGATTAATTTTGGCTATTCAAGAAGCAATTTGAACCGCTTTTGAGTGGAACACAGCAACAGAAAAAAAAACACTCTCTTTTTACATGAGGGTTGATTTATTTGTATTATTAATAATGTACTATATTGATTAAATTGTTTGCTCATTAACCGATTAAGGCAGATGCAGTCTTTGATACACTATATGTTTAGAGATTTATGTTTACTATTTCCAATTGGATGGCAACTTTTGGGTTCTTCTATAATATCTGCTGAGTCTATGAATTCTGCTTTCAACCAAAATCAATCTGAATTTGCTTGTAATATCTCCTCTGTTCTTTTCTAAATGCTTTCTGATTTGGACAGCCTTTTTGATCAAAGCATATAAGTCTTCAGGGATTTTTGGTGCACAACCTTTATTAAATAGCTGATCCTTACCTCTCTTCTTCAAGATTCTCAAGATCTTTTGACCAGTCAAGAATCTGGTTTATGGGATTCCTTATTGATCTCTCAAGTAAACACCGATTTATGATCCATTAAGTCCTGAATTTACATTATTCTTGTACCCTTCTTTGCCAAATTTACAATCTAATCAACGATGGACTTTGATGAGAGTGTCAACCACTTTGGTGCTTTTCTCTTGTATGGAAGGGCAGATCCGGAGATACCCTTTCCTTTTCCCTTAGCTTGCATACGTCCCATAATTTATTTAAAGATTTAATTTTATTTTAAATTTTATCCATTAAATGTTTAAAATCACTCATGCTTGTAGAATACCTTGGGCTTCTCGATCGAATTGCTTTTTTTTACAATTAATAATTTCATACATTCCGTGATGCCATAAAGAGGGTTCAAAATTATTATCGTCGTCAATGAAGAAGAATTTCTTATCCAACTCAGGTACGTCAAACTTATTTTCCCAAATTGGTGCACCATCCAATAATTTGCCAATTTCTGATTATGTGCTTCTTTCATAAAAGGATCCTGCTGCAATTCTCTATTTACCCACTCTCAATACCTTGATCCAAAGAATGTAGCCCCAACTATAGCAGCCTTGAAATAAATGGCTAGTTTCTTGGCCACAGGAATCCTGTTGACTGCTTCCAAACTTAAATAAGTGGAGATCAATGAGGCTTTGTTTTGGAAGCTGTTCACTCCATTAATAACATTGGAGACCTTCTGATGAGTTTCAGATTGGACTAAAGAAGTATGAGTCCACCATGTCTTATTCTGAGAGGAAAGACTAATGTACATTTTAATTTAATTTAATATATTGTATGTACTCAATATCAATTATATTATTAATTATACATGAATTTCTTTAGAGAATTAGTCTCTGGATAAAAAGTTAGATTTATCAATGGACAATATAACTTAGATCTCACCTACATTACCAATCGGGTTATTGCAATGTCATTTCCAGCCTCTGGATTTGAAAGCACCTTTAGAAACAACATTGATGATGTAGTCAAATTTTTGTAAGAACATCATGGGGACAAATATATGCTGTATAACTTGAGTAATAGGAAGTACAATTATGAGAAGTTTGGAGAGAACAGAGTAAGTAGCGTGATATTAATCTGAGATTCTTGAGTTTGCATGGGAAGATCATCATTCACCTCCAATCGACATGCTTTTCGATGTGTGCAAGAAAGTGGATTAGTTTCTGAATGAAGACATCAATCATGTGGCAATCATCCACTGTTAAGCTGGAAAAGGGAGGACAGGGACATTGATTTGTTGTTACATGTTATACAGTGGCAGAGCTAGTAATCCAGACGAAGCAAGACTCTACTATTCCAAGAAGAGATTCAACAAGGCAAAATCTGGAGTGACTTAACCCTCTTAAATCAGATACATAGAATACTTTAACCAGATCTTCAAGTCACCAGATTATTGTGCTTAATTAAAAAGGTTATCAGCAATCACATTTGTTGGGTACCATATGATATATATTTGATATAGACCCTCTCCGAAGATGTCTGGAAATACAAGCAAACCTTATGTAGATATATACACAGTGAAGGATATGAGGAAGTAATTGGTTTATTTTTATGGAATAGAATATACAGTGGATTATCTGAGGCATAAATGAAGAATTACGAATACAAAGGGAATGAATTAGTATTATAGTTGAACCCTGTGATTTATGGAGATATTCTAATCAAATTTTACCATTATGGTAGTTTGAGATAGAAGTTCATGTTTAGATTGGCATTCAATACATGCATGATAGACGAATCTAAGTAGTGTGTAAATTTAGGTTAGCCAATTGTTATTTTACTTACAAAATTTGGATCCAGATTCAACCTTCAAGAACAAGAAGTTTAGTAAGGAATTCTAAGTGAGATTGTAATTTCAGGACGTTTGTGAAGTGTGTAATCAGAGGTAACAATTTCAATAGAAATGTTAAAATTGTCAACAGGAGATGCAATCAGAATTTAATTCTTGGAGTTTAGTGTATTAAATAATGAATGTATTAAGATACTATTTAATTTATAGGAATATCCTAAGTACAAATTGATCCAGAGTAAGATTTTGTTGTTTGGAGATCCTCAAGATGATGATTTTCATGAGACAATAGCAAAGTTATAAAGTGGAGATCAAGTGGAATCGGATGATGATTCAGAGAGTGATCAAGATAGTGATGGGGAATAGAAGGAATAACGATTATAGCAATAGTGATTTAATTAATATTAATAAAAACGGTATTTGTAGTAATAATAAATTAAATAATGAAGAGTGTAACAGGAGTGCTAGTGATTTTACTATTGAGTCAAAGTGTTTTGTGTAGTCCAAAGAAGATCAACACAGATTTTTTGAATTTGCTTAGTTCTAAGACAAATGTGATGAGTTCCTAGGATGCCATATAATCTGTTTTGACACTCTTGGAAGATTTATAAGGTGCCAATGTCGAAGCTCAAGACAAGGCTGATCTCACCTTCTAGAGATTCGAGAATGCCATCTTATAAGATATCAATGAATTCTCAGGGATTGTGAATGTCAACTCAAAGAGTGCTGCCGCTGCTTCACAAGACCTCGAAGCTGTTGAGTAATTCTTTATCTTACTTAATTAAGTTTGAAGATACAACAAACTACAGATTACTTGAATTGGAATAATAAGAGATATAAGGCAAATGAACTTAAATTAGAAAACTTGGCAGAGTAAATCTCTTTTTTATTAAACTCTAGATAACGTTGTGAAGCCAATGCTTTGTTCATTGACACCCTTAGAGAGTACAAAAATGCACTTTCAGTACTCGATTGGGTTAGAAGTGATGCTCAAAGCAAATAAACTAATTTGGTTGAAAAAAGTCACGTTGGAGATTATGCTGAGAAATTGAGCAAGTATGCCAACCTTTTCGAAGAACAAGCAGTCTAAGACTTTGTGAAATTAGGAGATGATGAGGCTTCATTCTCACAAACCAGTAAATCTCATCATTTATTCAATAGGACAGAGAGGAAATGGTGAATAATTAGTGTAATTGATGACAAAGGATGTTGTAGGAGTAATTTAATAATTGATTGAAAAATTGAGAGACACAATCAAGGGATTGGAAGAGTAAGAAATCCAATCTGCCAACGATTTCGCTGATTTCAAAACCAATCTCTTGGCTGAATAGGAATCTTTGAAATAAGAGTATGATGCTAAAGCCAAGTTCTTGAATTCCTTATAGAATGACAAAGAATTGGCATCTGATATCTTAACCAAAAAGAAGGAGTTGTAAGATCAAAGCATGAGAATTCTCAGTTTGACTCAAGGTATTACATTTATTCATTACTATTTTAGAGGAATACAACTATAAAAAGAAGTTGTACAACTCAGAGAAGGATAAAAGACACGAGGAGAATCAATTATTAGAGGAATCGTTGTTGATTTACAGAGAGAAGATTGCAACTGTTAATGAATATCTCAAGAAACGAGTAAATGAATATGTTGGTGACTCTTTGATTGAGGAACATGCAGTCTCCAAATAGTAATCAGTTTCAGCAAGAAAAGGATAATGAGACAATATTCAAAAGATAAAGATTAATATTAACTAATCATATATATATATATCTATAGATTTCATTTTTTGTCTGGTGATTGTTAGAGTCTTCTCTATGTGTTTTTTTGAGTTTATTAATGTTAAAGTTTTGAGAGATCAACATCATATTGATACCCATCAAATAATGCTATTGAAATATTGCTATGACATTACCTTGAACTGTGTCTCGACGCAACATAACCTGATTCTCCAGTTATTACTCATCATTCAATTATGTCTCCTCCGATATCTAGTTTTGGAAATCAAAATTGTTGTCCACAGCCTACTTTACATATATTAACATACTCCAGGAATATAGAGAGCTGTCAATTTCTTTTTTAAGAGATCATCCCATGGAAATCCTTTGAGCCAGGGATGATGAAGAATTTCTTCAATGCCATTGGCTCCCAATCTTCTCTCCGGTTTCCGTTAGATTAACTGTATATGATTGAATCTATACTGTATTAACAAAATCCATAGCACTCTCACTCCAATAATTAGGCATTTCTTCTCTCCTTACTTAGACTTATTTAGCCAAGATCTATTCACGAATGTCTTGTCTGGTTCTACCATTATATGGTCTACGTCCAAGCATTAATTCATATGTAATGACACCTAATGCATAATAGTCAGCCACAATGGAGTGATCCATTCTACACATCACTTCAGGTGCCATATATCCTGGAGTACCAGAAGTATCTCCAGCATTATTGCCCTTGTTTATGCGTGCAATTCCAAGATCAGTCAATCTCATGTAGCCATCTTCTTCCAAGACGAGATTCTCTGGCTTTAGATCTCGATGGATGATGCCGTGTTGATGTAGATATGTTAGAGAGAGGAGAATGCAGGCAACGAAGAATTCTAAACAACTTAGATGATCAATAAGTACTTGTTTAAGCTTCACTGAATTTTCTCATCTTACCTAAATGGAAACGTAAATCTCCACCGGTCAAGAGATCGATGATTAGATATAGATTCTCTCTGTCTTAGAATGCATATGACATATTAACAAGGAAGGGATGATGAAGATGTTCTAACAAATATTTCTCATTTAGTACAGAATTTACACTACGTTTCTGAATGATCTTAGCCTTTGCCATTTCCTTTAGAGCGTACATCTTTTTATTTTTCTTCATTTCTACTTTCCATACTCTACCAAAGCCTCCCTTCCCAATCACATATAGAAATTTGAAATGTTGACGTCCCACTATCTCTGGAGGGACACTCTCCACCTATTATGCTACCAATTGAGTTTTATCATTCAACTCTGATTTACGACCGTGAGATTGCTTCTCCTTCTTGGGGGAATTTGGAGCTGATTCAGATATCGAGTTCAATATCTGTTCAGATCGAGATTGTGAATTGATTGAATTCACTGAATTTGCTGAATTGTATTTGCTAGCCAACTTCAACTTAAATGACATCTAGGTACTGCTCAACATGCTTTTGCTCTCAACTTTTTTTGGTATTACTTTACTTTTCAATTGATAACTATGTTCGTACACTTACGAATTGCTCACATTGCTTTTATGATATATGATATTCTCTGCGTACGATGGTTTTTTTGCATGATGGT
>NW_001799637.1:98891-184615 GCF_000165425.1 Paramecium tetraurelia | reverse complement strand
TAGTAGATAAAGTTACTTATTAGATCCTAAGAAAATATTCTTAACTCCTTCATCAAAATGGGTTTTGATTACAGAAAGCAAATATTATGCATATGAATATATTTAAATTAACAAATCAAATACAGAATGATAAAAACATATTGAAATAAATAATTCTAAAATTGGATAATAAAGAGCAATCGATTCAATAGCTAAATTACTAAGTTAAAGTACAGAAATAGCATAGAATATTGATATTGTAAAATTAACAAATCGATTGGGCTATTTATATATTTAATTTTCGATGCATATGAATATAAATAATGAGTTTGAATAAAATGAGTATTGATGTTAATTTGTACATGTAATAATGTTAATCATGACTCAATTGATATTAAGCTTAGTTCTTCTCCAGTGTCTTCTC
Source organism: Paramecium tetraurelia (assembly GCF_000165425.1). Classification (NCBI taxonomy): domain Eukaryota; phylum Ciliophora; class Oligohymenophorea; order Peniculida; family Parameciidae; genus Paramecium; species Paramecium tetraurelia. The sequence goes on along the minus strand of NW_001799637.1, from coordinate 184,212 downwards.
TTTGAATTATATCTAAAAATTGCTATTTCAAATACCTGATTGTATTGTCAGTTCTATATCTGAACCAATTTGGTAATGGTCTATTTTATTTATTGGCTTTAATTAATCTTTTCTTCATTCTCAAGGATTTGTGTGCTCCCTATTAAACAATAAGTGTGAAGCTAATACCATTTTTAAATCTTTTTTAATTTATTTAATATATAAATCAAATAATCATTAATTCTGAGTCAGCAAAGATGCTAACTTATCTAATGATAAATTAGATCCTTAATGCTTTACGAATTCAAGTAACTAATCCTGAGGTTAATAGGGGAAAATTTAACTTAATTGTTTAGCCTTTTCTATCATGTCAGTTTCTTAGGTATTAGAATTCAAAAGCTTATGGTACCTTAATCGTTCATCAATGATTTCAATAAGTGTTTGTTTTAATTTTTCATCTTTTTTATAATCGTTGACTTATTTTTATTATTCTCTAGCCTTTAAGTTTTCAATTTCTTACTCTGTTTTCGGTTTAGTTGATTAGTAATTTGATTAATCCAAAATAATTGTGCTTTGATTTAGTAAATCGATAGAATTTTTAATTTGATTTTCATCCTTTTCATTTTCTAGAAGTAGCAATTTGATTGTTGGCCATCTCATTTATTTATACAGCTTCTTCAGGAATGTTAAACCAAAATCACAATTTATTTCTTCAATTTCAATTGGATGATCTAAGAATAAGTTTAAATCTCTACTAGGATTGATAATAGTAAATAAATGAACTTCTTTGAGTTGTGGATATATGGTCTTTATGGTTTCAACGATTTCTTAATAATTCTAGACCTTTGCTGGCAATTTGTGGACTTTCCTCTAATACACGAATTTTATATTAGACATTTACTTTATGTTTTATAAATATTTATTTTCATAAGTATTCTCTTAATCGAATATAGATTTTGATATTATCAAACACAATTAGTCTAATACTCCTTAGCATTCATATTAACTGCAAATGGAAAATGCAATAGATATTTAAAACATAATTATAATTTATAAATGAAATAAGTGTCTTCTACTACTGACTACTCAATTTTACGACAAATTTAAATTCACCATTCACATACCTAACCTAAAGAGTCCGACATCACTTTAGGACGAACTACCAGTTATGAGTCAAGTTAGTTCTGCAGGAATTTTAACATTATGGCTTTTAGGAGAGCTTCCACAAAAGAAGATATTAACAGTGCTATGCAAGGAAAGAACTAAGCATATGCTTAAGAAACCATTGCAATCAGCAATCTAAACTTCATCAAGTAATCTTAATTCCATTTACATTTAAGTCCATCCTCTTAAATTGAGATGAATCAATTATAGACCAAAGTGTGGAAATCTTTATAGAAATAGATGCTGGTATTGTATTTAATTATTATCAAGTAAAAAGTATATTCGATAGACATAATTGTATTATTGCAAAACTAAAATGAATACGAATTTAAATTTGACATAAGTAAACTTTCATGTTTTCTGATGGTCAAAGAGCTATCAAACCTAATTTCACAAGCGTATTGGGATAGAATTAATAAAACTAATTAAAAAAGGAAGTTTCTACATCCTTATTTATCTATCTTAGTGGGCAGAGTGAAAACGTAGAAACTCGATGGAAACATGAGACTATTTGAATTAATACACATATTGCTAAACGGGCAAAAGACACTTATTTTATAAGAATCACCTTAGCCACTTTGATTCAATCCATATTTGATAAAACAGTTTTTGTTTTTACTAAATTTATTATTATCTGTATATATGGACTGTTTTATTATAATGAGAATTTTTGTTAATGTATTAAATAAATTATTAAAAATCACGATATGTAATAATAATCTATTCACTAATAAAAAATAGTCGAATTTACTAATCAAGGTACCACTACATTTGAAATTTAGGTGAATATGTTTAATTAGAAGATTATATACGAGTAAATTAAACAGCATAAATGAATTTTTCATAAGCCTTAGTTGAATGCATCTATTATACTAGAGATAGTGAAGAACACTTATAATGCATTTAATAAATTTTAAAGTAAATATTTTCCAAAAATATCAAGATAATAAATTGATTTCAATTATAAGGATAATCAAGGAAACACTGCTTTGATCTAGGCAGCAAAAAGCGGCAAAATTAGCATATTAAATGAAATTATAAAATACAAAGAAAAGTTTGAGAAAAAATAATTTAAACTAGCACTTGATATCGCGATTTAATCAGAATAAGATAATTGGGATATTGTGGAAACATTGCTTCAACTCACCTCCCTTGAAAAGCCTTAACACTTAATCAAATCACTGCGTAAAGGCAATTTTAAAACGGCACAAAAGATAATTGAATAGTATGGGGCTTCTGGACAGGATGAAAATGGAGACACAGCGTTACATGTAGCATCTAGATTGGGCAATTTATAAATTATAAAAAGTATTTGTCAAAAAGAAAATCTCTATAAAAAAAAAAATTAACAACATCAAACACCATTAGATGTTGCTTACAATCAAGAAACAAGAAACTAACTTATTGAAGAAGAAATTCAATTTCAAAAATCCCCAAATAGAAAAAGAAAGTAAGAAGAATTAGTTGAAAATAATTAAAATTCGCAGAAGTCATCCAAATATGAGGATTGTTGTGAAATTTTTCATAAACCACCCAAAGTATTCAATGATCAAGCAATCCAAACAGAAAACAAAGAAAAGAAGGACTCGGAATCATAAATTCCAGAGCATAATTATATAAATCAACCATTTTATGATTAATTGATCTCTGAAACCATCGTTACTTTACCTTAACACAGAACTACCTTAGATGACATTGTTAAGTAACCATATTAGTAAATTTAGGTAATTATCTTTTGAAATCAATACCTTCTCTCAAGAGCTGAATAAATTATTGGAAGAATAAAGGCCAATTATTGACAAAATTGTGTAGATGGTTGATGAAGTATGATCTATTCTCATTCAATTATTAGATTGTTCAAACTGTATCTTCTAAATCTCGTGCCTTTTTATACGGTTCTTGCTATACGGGGTTAAATTTACTTGACTCTGATATTGATATTGTAATAGAAACAAATGAATAAGAAAGGATCTCTTTGTATAAAATTGCTGAATAATTCAAAGTATTATGGTATATAGTTTTAGATACAAGGCTTTATTAAGGATGTCAAAGTAATTGATAATGCAAGGAAGCCTGTTTTGAAAATGTAGTGTTCATAAGAATTTTAAAATAAATTGATTGATATCACAATAAGTAAAAACGATCATTCTGGCAGAAAGACTGCCAATTCAATGATAGAATTTTAAAAAGAATTTAAATAGTTTAAAAGTCTTGCTTTAATACTGAAGTTTTACTTTAAATCTATTAATCTTTTAAATGCATACTAAGTATCTTATTAATTTGTAATAAGGGTGGTTTGAATAGCTATTGCATTCTGACTATGATTTTAGCCTTACTATAAATTAAACGTGTACGTGATACTGATAATGAAGAGATTGGTAAGACCTTTTTAGACTTTTTCGATCTTTATAGTTAAGATATCGATTATTTTAATAAAATTATCAATATTGTTCCATCCCAATCAGAGAATATGTAAGTTGACGAACCTAACATTTACTAATAATAATTTCCTTAATTGTAAAGATTAATCTAATTTTAGTGATTAAGGATAATAAGAATTAGTTATTCTGGATTTGCATAATAAAGGCAATAATATTGCTAGTAGTACCTTCAAAATCAAGCACATAAAAGTACCTAATCATTATTTATCTTAAGAATGCTTTGTCTCTTGGGTATAGTGCTATTTTGAATTCTCAAAAATGTGAAGAGCCATGCTTTTTCTCAAGATACAATAAGCCTGTTTGTTGTATTCTAAAATAAATTATTTAACAATCAAAGAACCATCACTTAACAGGAGTATTTAAATCAAAATAGCCATTTTATTTCTTTAATTATAATAATACTTATTGACATGAGAGGAATGTGTAATGAATTTATTCTATTATGATGAATTTCAATATAATTTTACAATCATATTTGAATTATAATAACATATATTTTAAATGAAAGTTTAGATTAATTCATTAGCTCAAAAAAGTATAATAATTTAGCATTTATATTTTATAACTTATGCAACCCTTATATTAAAAGCATAAGAAGTGTGTTAATATAAAATTACATGAAAAATCATTTCATTTTATCCAATTAGTTTAAATATTTAATATGTTCTTTTTCCAGTCTTGCAATTTCATCATCAAAAGGATCCCTATTGATTCCTTAATTATTTACAGGTTTATTGGGCATACTCTTCATTGGAATATCATCTTTTTTTTTGGCCACTGGTTTTGGTATATTTCTGGCGAATTCAATCGCCTTTTGCCTAGATATATTTATAATAATACCTTGCATTAATTTCAGGAAGTTTGGTTTCTTTATTTTTGATAGTTATAATATTGGTTGAATTAAACAGCCTGACTTATTCTGCAAATTCTTATCTTTTGTGTAGCTTTTCCTTCTCTTTTGCCCATTCTTCTCCACTGATATTAGGCCCCAAACCTCCTAATTTAGCATTCGCTGTCTTTTTCATCATTTCAAAATCCTTGATGGTGTATGGTTTGTACCGTTACGAATCGTCAACTGATTGCTATTATTATTTTGCAGATTATGATCTTTGTTCATTCTTTTTTTGGGGTTCAGTGGCAGTTTGTCTTGCTTAGTAATTAGTGGAGGGTTGAAAATATTGTTATTGACTCAAATATTAGAGATGATCCTGAATTTATTATTCTTGGATATATGGATTATGTTAATATAAAATTTAATGATTTTGCTGATGGTTATATTGAATTTGATTAGGAAATGGTTGTACATTAACTTATTATTTCAGAGGTTATGGAATCTGAGGACATCTATTTTAATCTGATTTAAGATAAATATAATACATTCAAAGTCTTTTTTAATAGGTTATTAACAAGTATTGAGAACTGACTCCATTCCATTTCTTCCCATAACAGTAGTTTTGCCCTTAAACCTTTCTTAGAAAGTTGACATTATAAATAATTATTATAAGTATAATAATAAGCATTTTAAATTGAATTATTATAATAAGGTCGTTTTTATTTAAAGGAAATTTTGATCTAGCATAGTTTACTAAATAATTCTATTAGGTAAATCTTCAGAAGAAACTTTTATAATAGAAAAATAATTACTAATAATAATTATTTAAAAATATTACAATGTTAGACGCACAGAAAAAGGAACATATAAAGTAATTGATGGAGATTACAAATCGCTCTAAACTATTGATCATTTCGATTTTGATGTACTTTTAATGGGATAAGGAGAAGTCGATGGATTTTATTTTGAATGCAGGCGAATTTTTAAGTGAAGATTTAGTGCCTTAAAACAGGAGACAAGCAGCTGAAATTTTATTGAAGTAGGAGTAAGAGGAGGAGGAAGAAGAAGAATTATAAATGTAAGTTCAATCTCATGGCTCTATGGAGGGAGATTATTTATAATAAAATAAAGTATAGACTTAATCACAATTAAAGAGTTTCATTAAAAATCCAGAGGCAATAGAATAAATTGATAAATTTGATTGGATACAAACTAAAAATAAAAGAATAAATTAAATAAGGGACTTTCTACAATAGATAGAGAATTAAGAGTGGGAAAATATGACAATAATTAAAGAAAGACAATCCTTATTAAGAGATAGGAAAAATGAAGGTTAGAATGATAAATTGTAATTACGTATACATAAGTCTGCAATAGGAATAAAAAAAAATGAAGGGACTGGATTCTTCAATTGCATTTATTAGTTGCTTTTCTAAAATCCAGAATTAGTGGAATCGATTCTTAACATGCCTAATTTAATTAATAAGGATGATCAAAATGTAATATTTTTATCCTATTTAGAGCTAATATATAAATGAATTGCAATATTTATTTTGCTCTTTCATTTTTTCAAATGAAAGATTTGTTAAAGATTCTAACCTTTTAGTCGCTGCCAACAGACTGAACAAATTGATAATTATTGATGGTTAGATAAACTTTGCATAGCAACTTGAAAATCATATGGAAATTATTAATAAATGTTTATAGGATATAAATAAATAGAAATAAATTTCAATATTTGATAATTCATTTTAATCATTTGCAGGCACCAAAAAGGGTGGATAAAAATCGATTTACTTGAAATTCGAATAAGAGGATAGATTATTTCATTTATCTTTGTTGAAACAGATTGAAAATCTTTAAGCACTTTAATAATAATAACCTTTCAAAACCTATTGGGCCTTTTAAATAAACAGAAGGGATAAAGAATACCAAAATGGCCAGAATAATAATGTAGATTATTGGTTAAGTTAAAAAATAGATTTAGAAATTCTATTTCATTCAGCTAAAACAGATAAATTTATATAGATCTTTGAGAATAAGCTCAATGAGGAAACTATTAAAGAAATCAAAAAATGTATGATAATGATTGATAGTAGCATAACAAATTTATAACTCATTGCATGTTGCCAGTTCTATAATAAGTGAAAAGGGTGTCATATAGGAAGAAACACTTTAATAGTTAAAAGTTGATAAGTAGGATAAAGAGAAGTATTTATCAAAGTACTTACCGTTTAATATGAACTTAATCCCGAGAGAAGAGAACCAAAATTCGAAATATAGTTACTGTCTATAGGCAACAGTCATTGAAATAAAAGAGGAGAATGATCACTTATTTTACATATACATCTATAACTTCCATGAAGAATAATGGTATAGGATGTGTGATTTTCAAGTGTCTATTGTGAGTGAAGACCTAGTCTTAAATGATACTCGCAAGAACGGATGTTTTTTAGTCTATGTTCAATAGTAATAGATTTAAAAATTGAGAGGATATTAGCAGATAATATCTGAAATAGTCAGAAAGGTGACAATAAATCAAGGAGTCATATCAAGGGAAATTCTCCAAGGAAACCCACTTTTGAATGGATTAAATCCAAGTCATTTAGAAAGGATTCAAAATACTAATAGAGCAAATATAAAGCTACTTGATGATGAGTTGAATAGTGAATTTAATAATTGATACAAAAAAATAAATAAATAAATAAATAAATAATGCAATCTGTTCCAGATCAAATCATCATTGCTTGTAAAGAGATGGGCTATGGAGAAATGAATATTAGGAAGTGCTGGGATTTGGCAAAAGGAGATTAAGTTAAATTTGAGACGTATCTATGGGAAGGCTACGTGGAACCTCCTGTTTAAAAAGATGATAATCTTAATGTAAACATCACAAATTATCTAAAGAAGAACGGCTTGTTATAAACAAATTATTTTCAATAAATATAAAAAGACTCTCTTTAGGAGCATAAACTATACTAACGAACTTCGAGATTGAGAGGAAAAGACTAGTATGTTGGATTGGCTAATATAGGCAATACTTGTTCAATAAATTCGATCTTATAATATTGTCATCAAATCCCTTAGTTATTTAAACTTTCGATTGAGTGCTAGAATGGTGAAAAGGATGTAATTATTTCTATTAAACTAGATGTATCATAAATTCATCTTGAATATGCAAAGTTTATTCCTATAACTCATAGCTTCTAATTTAGAATATGTCAATCCATAATAAGCCTTAAATACCATGTGTTGGGATGCTCAAGAATAACAATACATCGGAGTTTAATAGGACATTGTAGAAATCTTTAATTTAATTTTAAACAAATTTGATAAATCGATTCGTAGATTACATCTATAGAATCTAATGGCTACCAATGTTTAAAGAGTGGAATTGTTCGGGAATCAACAAATGAATGAACTTTTTTAAATAGTTTTTATGAATGATAACAATCAGAAGGAATATCATCCTAATCTAGTTGCAACATTGAATCACAAGAATATTAGAACATTTTTATTAAAAGAATTCGCGAATAAAATCTTAGAGTTGCCTAAATTTTTAAGAATTTCTGTTAATAGAATTAATTTCAGAAATAGTAAAATAATATATTATTTTTAGGAGCAATTGTAAAGTCAAACGATGAATTCATTATAGACAACTTATTGAATCTTGAAATTTGCATGTACAATAATAACAATGCAAATAAAAAGGAATAAATCTCCATTTTACAAAATTAGATTAATGAGTTATAAAAAGATATCTAAAAATTTAGATAATAACACTCATGTCTTGTAGGTGTACTTAAAATATACGAAGATGAGGGTATATTTTGGGATCTTATAGTGTACTTAAAAAAAAAGATAGATGGACTTTTGAGTTAAATAAAAATCAAAGAGGAACAATATAAGTAACAATCATCGATTATTAATTAATAATAATCTTCAAGTAAATTTCAATATAGGATCCATTCAATTGTTGTTCATTTTGGATCTGCTTGGGAAGGACACAATTATATTTACATATATAACTTTTTCTTAGAAAAATGGATGAAATACAATGACATTAGTGTTAATTTAGTGTCAGAACACTAAGTACAAAACGATTCAAAAACATATGGCCAATTAGTTACTTATGTGGATCAAGAAATGATTCCTCAACTTAAAGCTCACTATTAGTTTATATAAAATGTTGGAAATACTGTTGTGTAGCAACCTAATAGAGATCTAACAAAAATGGCTGAACTAAGTTATATACCCTAAAACATACTTGCCTCTGTGACAGAGAAAAATCGACAGAACTTAGGCAATTAGTGTAGGTGATCAAAAAATTAGTTCTTGAATAATTATATATTTAACCAATTTAGTTCTAATAATCCAAAATTATATCCTATAGATTTATTTTTAGTATTAATCCTTGCTAAGTTAAGAATATTAAAGACGGACAAATTCTAGAAAAATGTTGAAATTATTCAAAGTAACACTCTATTGCAATTCATAATCACATACTAGTTATGTCCTCGTTTTGTGAAATAATAGGTTTTTAATTTTTCAAATGCTGAGTATATTTTTGGCTAGTTTAGTTAATAAATGGATTTTCTTGAATTTCGATTCATTCCCTCATTAGTAAGGATGCTCAAAAGGGTTGAATAATATGATCACTGAGATTTGAACATACTACAGTAATTAATTCAAAGCTGTTTATTAATTAAATATTATGAAGCAAGCTCCTAAGTTGAGTGATGCAAACAGCCCAAACAATAAACTCATTAATATTCTATTATCAAAATAAAAGAGTCCTTCATAATATACTATTTAGAGTCCTGCAGTATCTCCAACTTAAGCTCATATGCCTAAAGGTCAATACCAAAGCAAGAACACATCCATTGATTTGTCCAAATTGACCACTTTAATGAAACAATAGAAAGTGAAGTCCCCCTCGGAAGGACAGAAAGATTCAATGACTTAGCTCCTAGCAAAAGCTCGAGCAATTGCCACATCAGCAAAGACACCCACAGGACCAATTCATATTCGAAATGACTCAGCCAAGGTTCGTAAGGAGAACAAAGAGCCACAAGTCGTAAGTCCAAAGGTTTCAGATACAAAATAGATGGGGAAAGCGTCATTTACATTTGAATATGTAATTGGAATTGGTGGATTTGGGAAAGTATGGAAGGTCAAGAAAATTGGACAGTAATATGCAATGAAAGAGATGTCTAAAGCGTTGGTGATAACAAAGAAGAGCGTAAACTCAGTAATGAACGAACGTATGCTACTCAGTCAACTCAAGCATACATTCTTGATTAATATGTACTATGCATTTCAAGATCGAGAAAACTTGTACTTAGTGATGGATTACATGCGGGGAGGTGACCTGAGATTTCACATTGGAAGAATGAGACGATTCAATGAGGAACAGACTAGTATTAGTATTCAATCATAATAAGAGTTTTTTGTGGCCTCTATTTTTATTGGTCTTGAGTACTTACATACTAACAATATTATACACAGAGACATCAAACCTGAGAATCTGGTACTTGATGAAAAGGGTTTTGTTCATATTACTGATTTAGGTATTGCCAGAGTCATGAAACCTGAAAATTCAAGCGACACGAGTGGTACTCCTGGTTATATGGGTAATTTTTATTTCCTAATAGGCAATTAGCTCCTGAAGTGATGTGTAGATAGAACCATACTTATGCAGTAGATTACTATGCTTTAGGTGTTATCGCATATGAGTTTATGTTGGGGAGAGTATGATTTTCGATTTATTCAAATAGAGACCATATGTAGGTCGATCCAGATAGGAGATCCGTGATCAAATACTGGCCAGATAGGTGTAAATTAGAGCAAGTGAAGTACCTCCAAATTGGAGTGCAGAGGCTGTTGATTTTGTGAATCGTTTAATACAACGAAAACCAGCAAGTCGACTTGGTTTTAATGGGGGCTATGAAATTAAATTGCATCCATGGTTTAAGAATTTCCCATGGTCAAAATTATAAAACAGAGAAATTAACTGCACCATTCGTTCCAAATCCGAGTGATGATAATTTCGATTAACGACAAATAGTGATTGAGGATGAAGAGAATGCTGAATTGATCAGTTAGAATATGCAATTTTTAAGAGATCCCAATGTTCAGCATCAGTTTTGTTGGCTATGAATATTAAGCGCATAATAATGAGAAGGCCTTTGTCTTTGATTAATAAAAATAATGAAGCTATCACTCACATTATTTACACTTCTAATATCTATATATTGTGCTGTACATAGAGAATATTACGATATCTTGGGAGTCTCACAAAATGCTTCAGTTTAGGACATCAAGAAGGCCTATCGCAAACTATCCCAGCAATACCATCCAGATAGAAATCAAGGGGATCCAGATGCAAATGAAAAATTCTCGAAAATCAACGTGGGTATTTGGGATCATCTAATTTTAGCATACGAGGTACTATCAGACCCGGAATAGAGAAAAAAATATGATAAGGGAGGTGTTGATGGTCTCAATAGTCAGGGAATGTAGCATCATGATCCATTTGATATTTTCGGATCATTTTTTGGAAGAGAATAATAAGGAGAACGAAAGGGTCCAGAATTGAAGGTTAAGGTTAGAGTCACATTGGAGGATATTTACAATGGCAAAGAGATCCCAGTTTATTTGACTAAATAAATATTATGTCCACATTGTAGAGGATCTGGTGCTGATGACCCAGATCTAGTAGAAACATGTCCTACTTGTAAAGGTGTTGGAAGTGTATAGAAAAGACAATAAGTGGGTTTTGGATGTATGCTAATTTATTGACAATTTAAGTTTTTTAAACATTCCAAGCCACGTGTGAAAGATGTTATGGAACAGGAAAGATCATCAAAAAAAAATGCCATCTTTGTAAAGGTGATAAGGTAATAGAATATTAGTGATTCCTAGATCATTCCTGGAGCTGATAATATTAGTTTGTATATAGAAAAAGGAATTTAGGACAAACAAACTATTGTAATCATTTACATCGATATATTATATAGAAATATGAGAATATGGCTGATGAACGTAATGATTCTGGCACTTCTGATCTAATCTTTTAAATTGAATAAATACCTCATGCATTCTTTTAAAGACAAGGAACTGATTTAAGATGCAAAGTTGAAATTACTTTGAAGGAAGCCTTGCTTGGTTTCAAGAAGAAGATTAAACATCTTGATAATCATTTTGTGAGAATTGATAAGGAAGGCATTACAAAGCCTGGAGAAGTCTAAATTATAAAAGGGGAAGGAATGCCGCAACATGAGTTTTCATCTCAGCACGGAGATTTATATGTAGAATACAAAGTGGTAATTCCAGATTTCAATGGAGAATAACTTAGATGTAAATATAAATTATTATCACTTAGAATGGTAAAAGTTCTTTTAATGAATATAATATAAATGTATAAATTTACATGTTTTTGTTTATTTATGTGGCTTCATAGTAAGAGTTTCTCATCTATTTTGTTATAATAATAATAAATTAATGTATTCAAGTTATCAGATAGTCATTGAAAATGAGCCAGAATGTGTAAATTTGTAAGACATACCCATACTGTATGTGAATTCAATAGCCTTGTAATTTAAGGATGAATAGATGACGGAGTTTAAAGTCATCGAATTTGCATTGATAATACTTTCAATGTTGATTAGTATGATCTGTGGTGCACGTTACTTGATGTGAGCATGAAATTAGTTAATGTTAGAGTGTCGATGACTTACATGTGTTAGACAACAATCAGCATATTGGCACTCCTATCATTGATGTTAATGATATTGCCTTCAATCACTCTATGTTCTAAGACATTCAAGATGAGTTTGCACATGCAGAGAATAGCACAATTGTTATATTCATCGTTATTGACCTTGGGAGCTGTAATATTTTTTTTTTTCAAACTCAAACTTATCAAGAATGTAGACTGTAAGGGAAGGTAATAGTGGAAGAAATCAGAACATTGCCATTTCTATTAGAAATTCTTTGTTGTCTGATGAATCTGGCCTATGTAAGTTACTTGCATTATATTACTGTGTAATATTGCAACAAGGAGTAACCAATCAGAATGTAGATAGTGCAAAAGATTATGAACACAATAGTACCAATAATTTGATATTTTATTATATTTTATAAACATGGGATGTGTAATTGCATCAGAGAAAGTCTCAATGTAGAAAACCATGATGATGGAGTCAACATTCAATAAGGAATAAAGAGAAAAGGAGTAGAGGATCAAAGCACATCTTATTTTGGACGAATATCGCCAAACTAAAACTATTAGAAAGTAAATCAAATTGCAATCCGATGTCAAGGATGCCTTATAAGAGTAACTGACAAAGAATAAAACCGTAACTCCTCAAAAATCGTCAATAGCTAATTGAAATAATATATATATGTTTTCAATAATTTAATTAAGAAACTTCTTACTGCTTCATATCAGTTGTGAAGAATGCTTACCTCTTTATTCTAAACTCTTTCTTTTCTCTACATAAACAATGCTTTCTCGTCATCATAGTATAAACAATATAATATTTATGAATCCTAAGCATTAAGACTTCTTTTGAACTCATGCTTTGTCCGCTTATCAAACGCTTATTGGTGAAATCATTAACCACTTCATCCTTATGTACACCATCACTTAATTTAGTTTTTAAATATTCAGTAATCTTATAAAAGACACTCCAATAAATAAAACTAGTCGATTTTATAAAATAAATAATGCAAATAATTCCAAAACAGATCATCCTAATTATTCTGTATAGATTATTGTTTTGGTTCTTTTATGGACTTTTGTTCCATAATTAAAAGAGTTCCAAGTTAGACTTCCTCAATCCTCAAGCCATATTTGAAATATTTTTATAAATCAAAAATCAAAGATGTATTTATCACATCTCGCCCATATTACTTAGTTCAATTTTCACTAATCTTAGTTAAATTTTAAAATTCTATACCCTATATTTAATCTCTTAAAATCTTCTAAACCTCTTACTTAAAATTAACACGCATCATTCCTACTAAACTCTTTCTAAGGGACTCTTATTTCATAAACAGTTATTTATTTTAAATAATTCCATAATGGTATAATCTTATTTCTCAACTTAAAATTATAAAATTCTTTCAATTTTGATAGTATATATTAAACCCTTGTATAAACTATTTTATACCTCAATCATCACACTAATAACTATCCTCTTATTATCACATTTACTCCAATATATATATATATATTAATTTCATACTAATCGTAACCATTTATAATACATATAAGCTCTAATTTTTATCTCTCATTATTCCAATATAAAGATAATTTTAAGATTGACTTAGTTTCTTAGACTATCAAACAAATGAAAATTTTACGTACAAATATAAAATTGAAATTTAAAATAGGATGGTAAATTTTAAATATGATGAATTATCGTATGATCAACTATCCTAAAATTTAATACCAACCTAAATAAATAAATTTAAATGGATTTAGAAGACAACGACTTCTTGGCAGATGGTGACAATCGCAATGTGAGATCTCGGAATAAGAACAATAATAATAAGAGAAACAATAAAGTAGAGACATTGCAAAGAGATCAATAAAAATAAAAAAGACAGGAATAATAGCATAAAGATGAAGATTGGTCAGATGAGGAAGAGAAGAAAAACAATGCCAAGAGGTTGGAACAATAGGAAAAGAAGTTAAAGCAAGTCTAGAAGCAATTAGATTATAAGAAAGATGAGGAAGAGATGTAACCAAAATTAAAGGGCAAAGAAAAAAGACAAGCTCATGTACACGATCTATGATCATTATTTTAATAATATCAATTCCTTAATTTACTTTACAATGCCTTAAACTGCCAGACCATGTTCTTCCTACTCTATCAATTGCTATAGAATAGTATTCCTAAACAAGTCTTTAATTTTGATTGAATCAGACTCTAATAGATAGTATAGTATCTGTAGCAGATGTTTGAGGTTCAATTGACTTTAATCCTTCTATATTAGGAGTTCTAAAAGTTACTTCCGAAATAATAGACTAAGTCCAAATTCTTTGGGTAATACTTTAACTAATGTTGGGTACATGGGAACAGTGTTATTTTTAAAATAAGCCACTAGAATGTCAATATTTTTGCTAAGAGGGATGCGTTGAGTTTAATCAAGTTCTATTAGTTTAACAATTGTATCAAGTAACTTTGTAATATTTAAATTAGTTGTTAGTAATCCAACATAAATGCTAATACCCCCATTTTCTTGTAGTTTTAATTTGCATCTTTCTGAAGATGTGGCTAATGAGCATAATATGCTGATAGCTGCCTTTTTCATTGAGATTTGGTTTTCTAAATCACTTGGTAATTTAAATAGTTCCAGCAATAAAGGAACACCTTCATAAAGACACAATTCTTCTTATTTATCATGATTGAGTTTTGTAAGATAAAATATAATTCTTAGAATATCTGCAATCATTGGTCCTTAATTTGGTAAGTCTTTCTTTAAAAGACTCAAGGCTCTTGGTATGATAGCAAATCCATCTAAATGTGGTTACAGATTAGGTTCAGTGGAAAGATATCTAAATATTTTAATGGTCTTTATGAGTGATTATTCTTAGTTTTAATTAAGAAAAGTGGCTAATCTAGTGATGACTTCCTTTTCACAAAGTGATTACTTAACAATTTTATCATCACATTTGGCCAATATCACTAGAATATTCAATGATTTAATCATTAAATTAACATCTATATTTTGAATTTGTTCAGCAATAAGTACAAGTCTATAAGTGATGAATTTGCTTGTTAGAAGTCTACTCAGATTTCTTTAACTTATAGTATTAAGATCGTAGAGTAGGATTATGGTATCTAATGCTAAGCCAATTAAATCGATGTTGTTGGAGATATCTGATGTGTCAATTAATTCTAAGAGGTTATCCAATCCTCCTATGGAGAGAAGGTATCCTTCTTTAAAGTAGGTTAACTATCCCAAAAAGTAAGCGGCTTCAACTCTTAGTTCTTTATGAAATTCTGAGGAAGTGATTTATTGATAAAATGTTGCTGCTCCCAAATAACATGATAATTCTAATAATTAAGGATTCTAATCTACAACAATATTTATTAATTCAAATATCAATTTTAAAATTTATAATGATTAATCTTATGAATTATTTTCACAATATAGTGGCATATATTTCTCTATAATTTCCAATAATGATGTTAAACCAGTATGAATGAAATATTCTTTACATTTATCATTGGGAATAGTATCCTTTAACTACTCTAAAATTTTAATAATCTAAGAATTATCACTTTGTTCTGTTAATTAAGTAATAAGTTCGTTAATTTCTCTCATGCTTTTGCCATCTTCATTCTAGCCCCAAAATCCGTTTTATTTAATTTGATGACTAGTCCTTAATTTAAGTTATCTAAGTGAATCCAATTAAGAATCTCTTACAGCACTGCTTTTATCAATTTTTCTTGGTGATTAACATTGCACTAATTATGGTACCTACTCAATGAATGAGTCTGTAATAAATGTTCCAAAGCTTGGATTGATCTACTATGTGATTTCGTATAGTGTTTGTTACTTCTTCAGGTAGATTGGGTCCTTGAACAATATGCCAACTTTTAGTGATCCATTGATGTTTGAGCATAGTAGTGGCATCATCCCTTAAAGTGGGATCCTTTTGGAAACATTGGATTAGAAAGTCTCTGCATTCATTTGAGATTCCTTCAGGCAAGGGAGGACAATCCCTTTGAACAATTTAAAACATTGCAGCATATTATAATCTATCGAAGTAGGGGGGATTGCCTGTCAATAACTCTATGACTGTGCATCCAAGTGACCATATATCACATGATGTAGATAGATGTCCTGACATTTCTATTACTTCAGGTGCCATCCAATATGGAGTACCAACTATGTTATTACTTTGTGTCGTATCTTCAGACAAAGTTGTGGCCACTCCAAAGTCTGCCAATTTAACAGTACTTTATTATCTCATGATTAAAATTACCCATCTTTGGTAGTCAAAATATTGGCACCCTTTATGTCTCTATGGACAATTCCTTATTAATGCAAATACTCCAAGCCTTTCAATACTTGTTTAACATAAATGGCTACCAAAGACTCTGGAAATGATCCAAACTTCTTTAGAATGCTTGCCAAACTGCCACTTTCGATGTATTCAAGAATGATATTCAGAAATTGATCAGTCTCTATACAATCAATGTATTTGACAATATTTTCATGTTTCAACATCTTCAATAGATAGATTTCTTGTTGTAAAAATTATATACTGATCTTCTTTCAGTGTGGCTCTTGACACTTGCTTTATTGCCACAAGTGTTCCCTCTATTATTGTGTGTTTATTACTAATTCCAAATTCAATCCTTTGTACACAGTACCAATCGAACCTCTACCTAGCAAATCGCCTAGCTAGTAATTACCGATCTTCTTCATCTATCTAGACAATTGAGACATTTAATATTATTTAATATATATATATAGAAGTGATTGTAAAGAAGCGTGCAGATACAAGATGCATGTAAGCTATCTTATATTGAATAATGCCATTACATTAATGTGGCAAAAGTAAAAAGGGACACAAATATTGTAGATTGTGTGTCCAGAGTGTTATTTGCCATAAATTAATTTAATTAATGAATTTAATCCCTAACGAGCGTCGGGCTATAGAGCAGTTAAGAGAGGTCAGTGAATTAGAACCTACTCTGTTGAATTGGGGGAAAGAAATAAGACTCTTCAATAGGAATCCCAACAGAAAACGAAAGTCAACCACCAGAGATGGGGAACTGAGATCGCGTTTGCCTCAATTGAACAAGGTTCCTTTGAGAATGCCCCTTCAAGAAATCTCATTGAATAAAGAGATTTCTACTCCGAATTAATCGTATTTGCCTCCCTTGATCAAACCAGTCAAACCGCATACTGCAAAACCTAATTATAATGGCATCGTCCTTGGTGTCAACTTTGCACACTTCGAAAGACGGATATTAAGTAAAATCAATTAACCATGAATTATATACTAAATTATGCATTATAAATCTACACTATAATTTAAAAAATTAAACATAAAAATGCAGCCACAATAATTCTTGGATTTGGTGTAATGTGCGTTCTTCGAGAGCAGCACACAACGAAGTTCAGCAGAGTAAGTACTGCTCAAATACAAGGATGAATGTCCTGATGAATTCATGATCTACTGTGCTTCAGCATTCTCTAATCGCGGCATTTAGAATCGCATTAGAGTTGCCTGCAGTACATTGGTAAAACGACTTGTGGGATTGATTGTAATAATCCAATAGTATAATAGCATCCTCCATCTAATTAAATTATTTGGTTGGCGTGTTCTTTATAAACTAAGAGTGATGTGAAATTGAAGTTCATGAAATAATTGATTGACCCTGAAAATGAAATTAGAAGATCAGCAGCCAACGTGAGCCTATTAAACTATCTATTAGACTATTAGTGAAATATCTGCCATAGAATTACCAAGACAAGAATGGCCAGATCTAATTGAACGATTGACAACAAACTCAAAGCACACGGACATTCTAATTAAGGTGTCAGCCATCATGACACTGGGTTACATTTGCGAAGCATTAGTATGAATCATAATCATCTAGAAAACTCATCAATCTTCTGGAATTTCTGAGAAAGACTCAAAGGTCATCTTAATGGGAATTTGTGTAGGAATGGATTTAAACGAATAGACTTTAGAAATTAGATTGACTGCAATCAAAGCCTTACAGGATTCATTATATTTTATGAACGACATGTTTAAATATTAAGTATTTGCACTCACATTTTATTTAGGAAATCTTTTCTTTTGTGAAAAATTTGATATTCAAAAATGCTGTATGCAACATTCAAGAAATTAAACACAGAGCACTTCAATGTTTAATTGATTTTGTTAAACAACTCTTCACATTTTTACCTGTGTTCATAAATGAATTATTTTAAACAACTTAGGCTTCATTTGAAAATCAAGGAGAAATTTCAATAGCAGCAATTGAAATATGGAATACTATTTGTGCAGAAATGAAAGAAGAAATCACATAGAATGGCAATCAAAAGACACCAGAAAGTAATGCAGTAGACTGTTGTGTGTAATTCTTTAAGTAGAATTATGAAGGATTCTTATTGCCATTCATGAGAAATCTCTTATTGGATAGTGGAGATGTGGATGATGAATATCAAGGTTTGTCAGTCCCTGATTCATCTTGCAAAGGATTAGCATTTATAATTGAGTTTGCTGGAGTGAACACTTATGATTTAGTCAAAAATTTCATTTAGAATACAATCACACAATAATAATGGGAATACAGAAAGGCAAGTGTTATGGCATTTGGTGCCTTGGCTGAAGTCCAAACAAAAGAAATTGAAATGCTCATTAAAACTGCTTTGAGTAGTCTTTTCACTTGTTTGGTTGATTAACATTACAAAGTCAAAAAGGCTACAGCTCAAACATTGAGTCGAGTGGCTGAGAATTATCCATAATGTTTCCATGAACATGATTAAGCTAATCAAATGTTGGCAACCTTGTTGGATTAATTGAATAACAAAATATCAATTGTTCAACATTTGATTTGGGTATTCGTCTATCTCACAGAATAATTGCAGCAATTTAGCATGAGCATATTCAGTAGAGAGAAATCTAAAATATTGTAACATTTGGCAAGCACATCAGTAAGAGCAGATATCAAGAATTCAGAAATAGCATTAATAGATACAGCTTTCATGGCTATTCTCAATATTATTTATAGTGTTACTGATACAAAATTATGTAATGACTATTTGATCCAATTCTTTTAACAGATATAACTATTAGAGAGTGGTTCATAAGTACCTGTTGAAATTAAATTTCATTTAGAGATGGGTTTGATGAGTGCTATGCATGGTTGTGTTGTAAGATTGGATGACTCCACAACTCCTGAATCTGTCTTTGAATCAATCATGAAAACTCTATCAAATGTAGACTCAAGAGTGAAGAACGACTATTTTTATGTACTCTCAGGAATAGCATATGCTTTTAAAAAGAAATTATCTAAATATTCATCTTAGTTAATAGCAGAATTGAATAAACCACTTTCTGAACCAGATGATATGGATAGCTTTAAGACAGCGTTGTTTTGTTTAGCAGATATTGCAAGAGCTATGGAGGAAGAGTTTGTACCTTATATGAACATTTTAAAATATTTCTTTGGTTTGATTTAGGTATAAAAAGTATATTAAAATTAGAATCCAAATTTCAATAGGGAATTAAAGTTGCAAGTATACAATGCTATTGCGGATATAATATTGGGATTGAAGGAGAAATCTTTCCAATTTTTGGGTGATCTGAAAGAAATTCTGAAATTAGGATTTGCTGCTAGTATGGATTTGACCAAGAGTTAATAGAATGTCGATTAGGATTATGCAGAAAGACTGAAAGAAACGATGACTTCATTTTACACTTGTATTTTACATGCTTATTGTGAACCTAATGTGCCTAACTTTGATTTAAGGGATACAGTAGATTGGTTCATAATATTTTGTACTGAGATGTGCAGTCTAAAATTAAAGCCTACAATTGTATAGACATATAAATTAAATGATAGGAATATGTTAGATTGACTTTGTGTTGTATATTTGATTGTTCGCATTTCTTTTAGACAGTGCCAGAGACTAAAATAAGGTTGAAAGACTTCATTACAAGTGATTTTGTGATTGAATTGATTAGGAAGATGAGTTAATTCAATGACAAGGATTATCAAGAATGTGTGTCATTTGCCAAATAGTTACTAAATGACGTTTATGGATTTTAATTGAAATTGTATTGAATTTAAATTATTTTTAATATATTAATGGGTAATGTATGTGAACCAAGAGAAGAACTTGAGTGGAATGATAGAACTATTTAACTTCAAAGGCGTCTTGAACCAAGAATGTCTATATCGAGTCCTTATTATGCAAAACTGAAACAAATAGAATCTACATAAAATTGTTAGTCTCAATCAGCTCAAGAAAAACAAATTCTCAATCTAGTAGATATTCGTTAATAAATTGTGTAAGAAATGCTTAATCATGTGGAAACTTGTGGTCATTAAGAATTAGTATCAGCATAAATAATGACTGAAACTCACAATTTCTCATCCTTTAATTGGATCAATGATTCGAATAGTCATTATGAAAGTTGGAATCCCCAAGATTGTCACACCCTCCAAGAAACTACTTGTGAAAGAGGAATCCATTTGAATGAGTGTATGCGTTTATGTTGTCTAAATTTGGAAGCATTTAAATATACAGAATAAGGTAGTGATTATATTTATGTTGCTTTTATTATGAAATATTGATTCTACAATCATCATTATTTCTTTGAATTTGGAAAATACCATTCCTTGCCAGGTGTGTATCCCAAAGTAGAATACAACTCTTTACGTGTTTACATACTATATTTACAATATTTAATTTATTTACTTTTAAACTGAATTCACCTAAGACTCATCCTTCTTCAATTGCTTCAAAAATTCATCAATAGCCTTACTAGCAATTCTTAATGTGGAAACAGGATAGATAACACAATTATAACCCATCTACTCAAATTCCTTTAATGAGATGTATGGAGTCTTTCCAAACTCTGTCATATTAGCCAATAAATAAATATTTGGGTTCTTGGCCTTCAATTCTTTAGCTACAATAGCCATTTCTTCTTTTGTGTGTAATCCTTCAGGGAATATCATGTCAGCTCCTGCCTCCATATATGCCTTGCTTCTTTTGATACATTCATCTAATCCATGTGTTCCTCTAGCATCAGTACGTGCTATATTGGAGTTACGAGATATAATTTACCACAAATGACAAACTCTCCTCCACTGCATTAGATACTTGCATTTTTGGCTATTTATATCTTCTTCTCCATAACATCAGATGGAACCAATTCCTTTCCATCCAAATGTCCACATCGTTTTGGGAACACCTAATCCTCAATATGTAGACCTGAAGCTCCATGTATGAAATATTCCCATACTGTTTTAGAACACATTTCTCCTTCTCCGAATCCTGTGTCTGCATCAGCTAGAATTGGTAATCCTGAAGCAAGAGCCACATCCTTGATTGTCTTACAGAATCCATCCAAAGTTACCATGCTTAAAGACTTAACTCTAAATTGTACCCAATATCTGGGACTCCACTGGATGCAGTCACAGCAGCCCCTGAAATGTACAGGGCTTCAAAACCATTATCTGCACATTGTCTACCAACCATACCATTGTATGCTCCTGGCATCATTAGGCATTTCTAAGATAAAAGCTTTCTAAACAATGAGCAATTTTATTTAAATAACATAATAATTTATTAATACAAAAGCATTACCGCTTATAAATTCTAAAATAAATTACCTTATAATTCTCTTATCAAAATTCTTCTTAATGAGCTGTTCATTGTAATAAATTAAATCTAATTCAATAGAATTTTCGATCTCCATTAAGTTCATAAGTGCTTTCTATACAAAACTATGTTTTTATGAATAAAAAATACTCAAATTCAGCATTTATGATGATAAGCAAGATTGAGTCTATAGCCCTAGATTTATTATAGTAAGTAGTCTACTATCTTCCTTGAAATGATTAGACTCCTATTTTCATATTTGTAAGTCGATATATGAATTATTTCAATGGTGCATCATCAGAATGACTTCAATAATTAATTTATTATTATGGGATGTTCAGAATCTACGCATTATAAGTCTTCTCTATAAATGAGCCGAGACTCTACTCTAGACACGTGTAGAACATCTCCAAATAAAACTAAACCAAAGGAAGATTTCCTAGATTCATACAACTTTGAGGATTTTGATACATCTGAATTAAACATTGATCAATCATGTTTTCATTTCTATGATATTATTCTCCAAAGAGTTGTTACAGTCCCAAAATTGAAGTCAATAAGTATGTCAACCATTATTTCAAGAAGAAGAGATTAAATTTGATATTCTTTCTCATTTTTGTACTAACAAATTTTAGACTTATAACATAATCCATATTAAGCATTCTCTTAAAAATCGTTAAAATTGACTATATATTAATCGCCCATACGTAACCAGAAGAAGAACAATCAATTAAAAAACGATTTAATGCTCAATTACAATTATTATTCGATATCTTGATACCAGTTTTTAAAATTAATTTAACAAATTTGATCTCACTTAACACTTGTCGATTAAGTCAATGTTTATAATCTAAATTCTATTTTCTCTTTTAGCTTAATCATTTCGAATATATCAAATATGATTCAATACATTTATTGGTCCATTAAAAATGATCATATTTTTCAAATTTTTTCTTAAACAATTAAATCATGACGATTAATAATTTTTTAATTCTCAATTACAAAAACCCTGTTGATAACATACAAGTGCAAAATGTCATTAGGATAATTTACTTATATGTTTTCCACAATAAATAGCTTAAAGAATTTTAGATACAAAAGAAAATTAACAGATGATGAAATAAATTGTTTTGATTGAATGAATCTATTTAGAAAACAAGAAATAATATTATTTTATTGATTATTTGTTTTTTATTATTTGCCCTGAGACTACAAGTCTACAAAGATTTAATAATTTAGAAAAATCAACTCTGTTTAGTAAGATTAAATTAATAAGATTTCCAATCATAATAGAGTATGTGTTAAAAGGGAGCAAAAGATCAATTGATTAAAATATGTTTAAAAATGATGCATATTTGATCTTTATAATTCCTCAAAGGATATTGATGTTATAATTTATTTATGCTTAACTTTTTAATAAGTTTTGCTTACCTATTAATTCTAAATTATACGAATTAGTTATCTTTTGAATAATGAATATAAAAACAGACTTTAAAAAGTAAAGAAGTATATCATATATTATAGAATTCATTAATTTTTCAAGTTAAAAAATGTTGGATTTACCCATTTCAAGTTAGGGCTGGATGAAATGAGTTTCTTAGTTTATTTGGATATAGAGAGGGCTGGTTCATTATTACTAAATTTGCAAAGGACTATATCCATATTGAATCTGACTTTTTTCTTAGGGTATATATTATTTGTGGAATTATGATAATTGAATTTAGCTGTTTATAATTCATCTTTTGGTAATGATTTCGATGAGTAATCATCTAAACATTCCAGATCCTCGTTAGACTTATTCTTATATTCTGAAATTGGGATTTCAAAAATATTTTTGGGACCAATCATTTGAATATGATTTATTTTTTTTATATTTCCAAAATTCTTCTTAGCCATATATTTGATAATACTGAAACTCTTTAAAGTATTTAAATATTTAAAAACCACAAATTTAATAATATATAAAAAAAGAGTGGTATCTATGAAGTCATCACTAATATTTAATTGCTCTTTTTGAAACATTAATTTAATGGTTGAAATAAAAAAATAAAATACATAATTCTTATTAGATTAAACTATCTTTACTGAGGTGACTTAAAGTAATTAAATTTAATGATGAAATTTGATGAAACACAATTTGAGAAAAAAAGTGGGTTATGGATCAGAGTAAAATAATTTTGTAGGCTCAAATTAATGGCTGAAGAGATTTTGGTTAATTATAAATCAATAGCCAAAATCTCAGTATTAATTGAGAGGCTTTGAATAAAAAATTAATTAATACTTATATCCTTATAGTAGATCTTTCTTAGAAGTTATAAGAATATTGATATAAATGCTTTTAATTGATAAGTATATTAATGCGATTATGAATGTATGTAAAGCGTAGGAATAATAACTACAAGTTTGGATTCTAAGAAGAGAATATAATCTCTTAAAAAATATGTTTGATAAGTATATTTTGATGGAAATATGGAAATAGTAATCTTTGCATATAAATGAAAATTTGAAATTAAATTAATTCAACTTCATGGTATAAATCGAATACTAGAAAAAAAAAAAATTTAACAATAAAAACCTGTAAAAAATGTATTATCTGGTGGATAGATGAATGGATTAGTTGTGATTTTGACTATTATCATGAGTTTTTTAATAATTGAAGGATTATAATATTCATTATGAATGATAGGGTAAGTGTTATCTTTAATTATTCTCTATTGATTGGGAAGATCTAGGGAACCCTTCTTCCTAAAGTATATTGTTAATTGGCTGTTTTCGTACACTTTCAATTCTTTTGATGATTGTTTCTCCATATGCTTCCAATTATGTTTCTGCTTGTTTTTCACTATTTGTAATATCCTTAAATGGAGATCTCTCTTTATGTTGAATTAACACTTTATTCATCTCACTTTCCAAATTGTTAAATTCTTGTTCATCTATTTTCACTTCATATTATATAAATAGATTTTTTAAGTGTAATATTAAATTGTCCATTTTAAATTAATTATTGAATTATTAGTTTATAATTAAAATATTAAAATAATTATAAACTCATACTCTTAATGAGTTTCAAAACAGGTGATGAAAGACATGATTTTTAAGTTAAATGTCCTTATAATCCATCACATCAGATGCCCAATTCTAAACTATTCTATCATATCTCTTAAGGATGTTAAGATAAAGCAAGATTAGAACATCTATATGAGCATTGTCCATATAATTTTATGCACGTCATTCTCAAAGCAAACATGGATGCTCATCTTAGACAATGTGCAAATTTGAATAAGAATACAGAAGAAGGCAATTTAATGGAAGAAATGCAGAAAGTGATAAAGGAATAGAAAAAAGAACAAAGAAAAGCACAATAATAATAAAAATAACAATAATAACAAAATACTTAAATACCAGGAGTTATTGTACCTGAATATACTAAGAAGAAAAAAAGAGTTAGAAATAAAAAAAAGAAAGAAGAGCCTAAAACTGAAAATAAGGATGGGATGCCAGTTTGGGGAGAGAGTTCAGATGATGAAAAAAATGAAGTTCAAGATGTAATTGAATAATTTGCTCAAACATAAGTTACAGAATAAAAGCAGCAAGACTCAGATGATGAATGGGATGAGGTTCCAATTAAATAAAAAGGAAGGAATGGAAAAACAAGGGAGAAAGAATGATTTTATAATTAGTAAGATTTTAAATTTATTTAAAATATTCCATATCATAAATTAGTGAATCTAATCAATACTCTTAAAGGAGCATATCTACGTATTAATCAAATTCCTTGTTAATGCCCTTTTCATTGATATATTTAATCAAATCTTCTCTCTTTTTTTAAGGGAATAAGTCTTAAAGCTACTTTACAATATGATCTATGTCAGATGCTTATACTCTTATTGAAATTGGATCTGATAACTTTTGCATTTAATACTTTTTGTTTTCACAAATTATCTAATACAAATTGATATAGTTATTACATAAAATTTATAGACTCTTTCCTTTTCATCTTCAAAATGTTCAGGTATGTAAGGTAAATCTATAGTGACACTTATGCATTCACCACATGAAACATTATTAATTTAGTAATGGATTCCTAATTCTGCATTTGTTAAAGCTGCGTTCAGCCATTAACTTTTTCCACTATTCTACATTGTAATTTATGTGGTCATCTTTTTTCCATTAATACCTATCAATAGTGGAATCTTAGATGTCAAAGTGAAATTGTATTCTTAATCCTTATTTATCAATCCCAAGTCTCTAATTCTTTTATCTACAATATCAGCAATAAATTGTTTAAGTTATAAATTTTATCTAAAGTCAACCTAGTTAGTATTTTGTGCATTGTCCTATTAGTGTACTTGGACTTAAGTACTACAAATTATCTTTAAATAAATACCCCTAATGTCCAGATGAGGGAGCAATTTATTATGATTAGTCTATTTGAATTGGTTGAGACAATGTACAAGCATCACGACTTTGCTTCTCTACTATTGCCATACTTTAATTCAAAAGTCCCCAAGAATCTTTCAAAATTGATTTATAATCCTATGTTTCTGTTACTAGCAATTTGATTGATGGCCATTAATTCCTTATATAGAGTGTTTTTAACTAACAGAATTCTGTATCAGTCCTTATCTCTGCAACTAAATCAGTCTCATCTTATGCTATTCATTTAAATTATTACCTGGATTTATAATTGCATACAAATATACTGTATTAAGTTAGTTATAAATTGACTTTATTGTCTCTATAACACTTTGAAGATTAGTGGCATTTTTTTGAGGTATTTTATGTACCTTTTTTGAGTACACAAACTTTATATTAGACATTTCTTTTATAATTTAATATTATACTTAAATTTCCATATGTGCCACTATAAATATCGAATATTTTTATATGGATTATATGTATAATTTATAGTATTTTAATTTATAATAATCAGAATTCGAAAGGAATAGGGATGATGTATAAACCACATCTATTAAAAGTATAAACATAATTCATTTTTACTTGTGTTAAAAATCAGTTCATTTTTAAATTCTGTTTGAAAATAAAAAATAAAAATTTGATAGAATATTTCATTAGATCACGTTATTATCTTTGATATATCCAAAATAAAATTGGGGCATGATTACATTTGTGAATGGTGAGAGAATTTCGTCATTTAATTCAAGATAAATACCTAAAGATTTAAATAAGATTTAATACAAAATTATTCTGCATTGACTTCCTTGCAAATAAGTTGCAATTAATACTTAATTTTGATAGTATAATAATTTAGCTTACGAATATTGAATTTTCCCTGCAGTCTAATTCTATTCGATTTAGTTTCCAAAGTCTCGCCTTTAATAATGACTAATTCACTAGTTTAGCAATAGTATTTAAAACAAAATTTGGACTGACCAGTGAAATTTTAGTGTTAGGATTACAAAACTTTTTTATTTTGGTTATGGATTTATTTAAACATATTGTTTTACAATTAAATTCTGCCCTCCATATTTTTATCATCAAATCTTGAAATTAAATTTTATTAGCTAACCCATGGAATTGTATTTTATCAAATACTATATTCCCTTTATAATCCTAATAAAAACAATTGATAATCTTAGATACTAATAACAAACTTTCTAAATTTCTTAATTTTAGAAATATAATTTTGACAATCTTGTCTAAATTAGAATTGTAGGTTAATTTCCAAAAAAGATAGAAAAATCAATTTACATTAATTATTTTTAAATTTAACACATAACTTATGAAATAAAAATTGTTCCAAAGAACCATTTTCTACTTTACCTACTCTTAAAAAATTAAGAACCTATTCATTTGATGAATTGTTTGTGAAAATGTTGATGTGACATTTTAGTATTAAAATTTTTCAATTTAACAATTTATTAATATAAATTTTGAATCATTTAGAATCGACTTTAAACTTTTTTCCATCTCTAATCAACCTGAGTTAAGAGGAATTATGATCTTATTGCTTTATGATATAAATAGACAATTAGAAGCAATGATAAATTGGATCCTATGGCCAATAAGATCGATGTGAATTCAACACTTTCACTATTCTAGATTAAGTGTAGTAATCTCAAAAAGTACAAAACAATAAGGGACAAAGTTGAATCTATAAACTCAGATCCTATGATATTTATTACATTTATCATCATTTAATGAGCTCCTCTAAAATACATAGTTGGAACATATGAGTGGGGATCAAAAAAGAGTATATAAATTGTATAAGAAATGTTGATAAACATGATTAACGCTGGCTAATGATATTCTTTTTTAATATTAAAGAGTTTTGTAACAGCACTGCTTCCTACCATTCCAATTATTGGGTAAACTACTGAATAATTTTAAAGGATTAAGGCTATAGCAAGTTTAATACTCTAGAAAACAATAAAAAACGACATAAATATTTTTATATGAGTTTTTCTTTTAGGAATTTGTTGTTCTAATTAATATTTCTGTTCAATTGACTAATCTAAAAATTTCAACCTTATTTTATGCATTCAATTATATATATTTAAAAATTATTAGATCGATTACATAATAATTAAAATAATCAACCAAAAAAGAAATTCAATTTTATAATTATTAATTTTAATATCATAGAAATTTTTTCATAAGGAAATTTTCTATTTTGTTAATTTTTCTAGATTTGTTTTTAAACACTGTTGGTTCACTTCTTCCAATTTTATAATCTATTTTATTCTCTTAGCAAATCCACCGTCTATTGACTCTCCTAGTTTTTTATGCAATTAATGTGACTAATTATATAACATATCCAGATTAACTTCATAAATTGATTATAATGATTGATCATCTGAATATTATGATACTTCATTTTAGCCCTGTTCTGGTGCTGAATCTCTTTTCATTTTATTTAACTGGTACTTTCTTTATTCTATTTAAATTTCCAGTTGAGCATTAATTTCTTATTCTTTTTTACTTTCAATCATTGTGTGGAACTTATCAGAGATCTATTTAAGTTAAGGATTTGATGTATAAATCTTTTTGTTATGAATGTAATCATATAGTTTGAGATCAAACATAGTAATAAGTCCATGGGCATTTCTAGGGTTTTTATCTTGTTTGGCTCTTTTAGTAAATAGGAAGAAAGGTTTCTTTGCAATTACATAATCTTTGAGATTCTTGTAGTCTATTCCAGTTTATGATACATTAATTTTTTCACTTGGATTCCTTTTTGGAGATGCAATAGTTACATCAATTTACCAATCAAGAGGTTATGATTTGTTATTATTATGTCTATTACTGCTAAATCGAATATTTTGTGATTCTAACAATTTTCTCACTTATTTCAGAGCATCTTCAAATCTTTTCTATTTCTACTGTTCAACTTCCTGCAGATACTCTTTGCTTTATTAATTCATCGTATCTTTTAGTATAGCAATAGATGGATAACTATATTTATCGAAGTGTTTGCCTTAGTGTTTTACATAAGGTTGAACATTGTCATAATTCACATAGATCTATTTAAGTTTTTTGGAGCCTGGCACACTCTTCTTAAAGTAATGAGAATCCTCTTCTAATTATTCTTATTATTATTGATGTTTGAGACGATATTCATTGGAAATATCATAGAAGGTTTTAATAAAATGAATATTCTTAATTTCTTCCAATCTTTACTGTTGATTTGCCTTTTTTCTTAATTCAATCTAAAAATAGAAATATAAATTATTATTACTCTTTCCTAGATAAAAGCTCTTAAAACTTGAATTTTTGTTTAAGTCTATTCATGTAATTGTTATTAAATTTACTGAGCTTCTGTGAATTTCCCCTCATTCATTAAATGCTGCTATTTCATTTGCATTGTATGTATTGAATTATCATAGATAGGTACACTATGGTGATTTCGAAAGTTTCGCAACTTCTGGACATGATGTTTGATATTTGTTTAGTCTGGGCTTATTTCTTACTCTTGTCCAAGTATATAATTACTTTCAATCCTGGGAAATTGATAGAATTCATCATCTCTTACACACTTTATTCTCCTTCGAGATACTTAAATAATTCCAACTTAAATCTTTGAGTTGTACAAGGAATGAGAAGAGGATTCTCTTGAACCAACGGATCTTGAAGATGCTAACATAATTATTTTCATTCTTTTACATTCATAGTCTTCTCTCTCTGATGTTTCTTT
The DNA here is from genome assembly GCF_000165425.1 of Paramecium tetraurelia. NCBI lineage: Eukaryota > Ciliophora > Oligohymenophorea > Peniculida > Parameciidae > Paramecium > Paramecium tetraurelia. Next base: position 154,268 of record NW_001799637.1, on the reverse strand, counting down.
TTTAACGAGATATCATGTAAAAAGGTACCAAACATTTCCTTCCAATTATCTGGTGAGTGATCTAATTATGGTTTCCGAATTGTCATTCTTTTTGTATTACTACGGTTGACTAAATATTTATTCTTGAAACGAGTAACTTGATCTTCCATCAAATTATTATATATTTATATAAGTATAAATCAAGTCATATTCAATTTTGGAGAGAAATCATTCTCATTAAAGATTCTATTTTGATATTGTTCATTCGTCCTTAAAAGATGTCTACTTGATTTTAAATCTATCAATTCTCCTTTTTTATTCTCTTGAGGCTACATTAAAGGTAGAAATGGATTTTTTTATGGAAATTGATTGATTATTTATTTTACAGATACTGAAGGTCGAAATGGCAAAGGAGGGATATTATTTAATTATTATGTTTATTATACATTTAGAGGTATGATAGCCTAATTGAAATAATTGATTCCTCCTTATGATTATGGTAGAAAGCTTTATTAAATTTGAGGAATTGATAATTCAACTTTATTTCTTGGAATTACATATCTTTATTAGATAGGATATCCTTTTATCCTTGCATCTATTGAAGAAGCAGAGACAGCATGCTATTAACTGCTTGGTCTATAACTCTTTCTTATTTGTTAAGGGGATGGCTAATTTTGTTGTTCAGTCACTATTTGAATGTACAGATTCAATTATTCCATGATATTTTATAACTATGCAGGTTTAATTTATATTTGTTTCAATTGTGCTTTGATTTAATCTGTAAATTGAAGAGACATCTCATGTTATTGAGAATAGATATCTTCAGTTTTACTTTGCTTATAGCATTTTATCAGAGTCTTTAAACATTTTTCAGAACTCAATTTTTGCAATCTCGTTTACAAGTGATTCCATCTTTCATAGGATAATCGATGAAACTAATTGACTTAATTGAGTAAATAATCTAATTGTTTTTGCGATTGAGTATTGAGAGTATTTTCAAGCGTTGATAAATAATTGTCTATAGCTTAATAGAGCTTTTCTTTGGCCTCTAGAAATTTATTTATCTAAGTTTTGTGATGATCATTGATTATTATTTTGAGTTCTGATACATTTTGGATATCATCTGCCAACAAATTACATACATCAACAATTTTATTCTATTATTCTGCCAAGCAAGTTGAAAGATGATCAAAAGTTGGAGCATACTGTTAGTTATTATGATCTTCTTAATGAATATTCACACAGGCAGGACAAAGTGGAAGCAAGCAGTCACTTAGAAATGATAAAAATTTTGATACAGATGTTTACAAAAGTTTTGTATAAATTAATCAGGGTGGTAATGGCATTAAACTATAGGGGTGGTTAATTGAGTATTGTGTGTTAATTGTCTTATTTTGTAATTGGTTGATTATTATTATGATGGAGTAATTGGTCGATCAGATGGTCTCTATGAATCTGATTCGAATATACGACTACGAGGTTGTCTTTATATTGAACTCATTTAGTTATTAATATTATGTGTCTAACTGAAAACTAAAGATGATGATCAAATAATTAATTATTAACTACTTAATTAAATGAAGTAATATGAATGGGACTTGAAATGTATATCCACCAGAAGTGCACAAAAGTAAATTAGTGAAAATTGGTTTCGCACTCCCAAAGCCACCCACAGAACTTAAACACTTCAATCAGACAACAAGATTCAAAGTAGAAAAACACTTGAAACTAAATTAACAACACAACCATGTACATCCTTCAAAGAAGAATTCTAAAAAATATCATCCAAAATTGGAAGTTTTGTTACTCCCACAAGTGAATTCCAGTCTCCTATGCAATAAATTTACGAACATCAAGTTTAAGAGTTGAAGACTATTGATATGCAGAATGAAAACGTTTCTTTGTAAGTAAGTGTTACTACGATCTCTAGTAAGAAAATTTGACTCTCAAATAACAGGTGCAAATTCAGAAGGACTAAATTAAACATAAGGATATGGTTATTAAGAAATTAAACTTCACCATCTAATAATTAACATCTTACAACCAATAATTGAAATTATCTTTAGGTTCAGATACTGATTTAGCAAAGCAAAAAGCACAGATTAAAATGTTAGAGAATGAATTGGCTGATAAAACTAATTAGATTTAACAATTCTCTAAAGTAATTCCATTGTAATTATGTAGATTTAAGATGAAATCAAATCTTTAGAAGACTTTTATGTTAAAATGTTATCCAAAATGAAATCTGATTTACTATTTCAAAATAGGGAATTGTTAAAATTGCTTAATCATGTCCAATGCATGAGTCAAATTGCTATTCTCAGTTTGCAACATGAAGAACTTCCAATAGATCTCTTATTCAAATACAAATAGTATGGATTGTTTGAAGAAGAGCAGTAAATAAATCAGAAAGTAGAAGTCTTTGAATTGACCAAAGAAAATGGAAACTTATTATCGAAAATATTGGATGACATCAAGAAAACCTTTGAAAAGATATCTTATCATCTTGTTGAAGGATTTTCATTATTGACCAAACATTGAATATGTTGATATTATTATAAAATATACATATCCTCCTTCATATTAAAATTCTTCTTCATATTGTCTTCTTAATAACAACAATCGCAAAAAATCAATACTTTTGTTTAGAACTATGCTAATATGGTGTTGTGTAGTACTTATCTATAATAAAGTACTCAAAAATGATTTTACATAAACAAATAAAATAACAAATATGAGATGGAGTTCATATCAATAAAGAATGATTTCATGATAGAAAGATCAATTTTCTAAGTTAATTAAAGATATGTCATAGTTCTAGAGTGATTTAAACAAAGAAAGTAAGATGATCTTTATATCACACGGCTTTTAATTATATTGCATTTATTTTATTATATGTAAGTGGATGAATATTCCAAAATCACTTCGAACTCAAATGGAATGAACATCACTCTTAGAGATTTATTGGATTAGCCAATCCAAACCAAAACAGCCAAAGTAATAGAAGTCTTCATTAGTAATACTTGTCCACATCATTATAAGATGAAGGTGATTATGTGTATAATTGTTATATTGCTCTCAAAATTTCATATCAAGGAGAATTGATGGAACTTTATAATAGATGGCCTGGACGAATAGATGAAGTTTTCATAAAGGAAAATGATTTGATTGGACTCGATAGTATACTCTACAATATAAAGAGTGAATTCAGGTAAGATCTATAAGTCGAGTTCATTTAGTATGGGTTTACTCATAAACGCAATTAGAATATTAGGATAAACATTATTAAAAATAAAGAAGATCCTACGTCTGAACAAGGTGACAAAATTCCCTTGGATCCAAAAATCATACTTGGACACAAAGACAACATATTTAGAGTTGAGATGAATGATGGAAAAACAAATGATGTAAATATTTTGGTTATGAAAACTAAATATCCTCAACTAGTAGTCTAATATTTAGAAAACAAATTGTGAGTCACTATATACATACATATTATATTGATCTTTAATTTAATTTTAGATGAACTAATTAATAATTCATCAAAGTTTGAATTTCTATTAGATATAGTAGGAGAAATATTGGGTTTATGTGATTTATTTTAGAATTTGATCCTAAGTTGAGCTAAGTATGCTATCTAAAATTTGATTAAGATTAATTTCACCATCATCGTTTGGAATCAAAGGGAGTAAGTTGTCTTATATATACGTTTTAGTGTCATCTAAGATTTAAAAACTCAAATTCATTGTTGTATCATTACTATCTGCTAAATAGTGTCCTGGAACACTTAATTGGCGTATTTATTAGTATGTTTTGAATAATTTATCAAATAGAGTGGTGTATATTTTACACTCTGTAAGATTTGCTGACAAATTATAAAACTTGAGTTTGTTAGCATCAAAGAATAGAATTTGAGATTATTCTTCACAAAAAGAATCAATATCTTCAATACCTAAATTTTGTAATCCCTTTTCACTGTCTTTGACTATTCCACAAATAATTGGAACAGGAGAATCAAGAATTGGCATCAATTAAGCAGTTAAAACATGAATGGTAGGTTATATGTGCTAAAAAGGTTTAATCATATGTGGCAATATCATTCTATAATATATACACTCAAAATTACAATAAAGAGCTCAATAAGGTACGATTACTACTTATAATACAGATATGTTGTTCCAACATCATATTGATTAATAAAATTAAATAATGGGGCAATTCCATATTTAAAAATGCATAAGAAATAGCCCATTCTATTTCATAGTTTTCAACATTTGAACTATGAATGTGTTGAAATTGTAATGGAGTTTATAAAAATTTGTAATTGCATTTACTTATCAATTTTGAATACTGCAATTCTGTTAAAAAATTATATAGTTCTAGTTTGAATGACTAATATTATACAAATACAATAGTTACTGTATAGAAATAGTTATCAATATCCCCTAAAGTCTCCTCGAATTCTGAAACCATTGAATAGATCTCTGCTTTTTTGAATTTTAATGTACCTATATAAGAATAATAGATACTTATTATAATCTTGATAGTTTCAATAAAGAAATCAATAATTGGTGCTTTAGTAATGAAGCAATAAGTTTTAGATAATGAATAAAAATATTTCTTCTTTAATTTAGTGGTATTGTTGCCAACATTACAATCATAGAAATCAGGCACATCAACACAAACACAATATAATTGATGATTGATATTTGTAATTGAGATTAGATCACATATGTTATCAAGATTTACTTAAGTTTTATTATTAAGCACCACACTTTTATTAAATGTTTATTCTGATTACATGGTAATTACATATGCACCTGCTAATCTATCATAATTTTGACCACCCATTAGAATTCTAAAGTATATAATATATTGATGTACGAATTCAAATTACTCATTGATTGAGTTTTCTATTCCAATCTTACTTTAAGTCCATATGGATGTATCTATTATGCCAATAATAACAATTATTCCTTATAACAAGAATCAGCAGATGAATGTTGAAACAAAATCTCAGGCATTAAATTCGCTTCTCCTGCTTCGAAAATATCATTAGTTAATCCATTCAATGTTGATTTTGAAATACTGATAATTAGGAATTCTTCAAATAAGGAATATTAATTCTATTTCAATTATTATGATTATGATAAATCTTATTTGATTACAATAGGTTCTTATAATAATTACTATGGAGTAGAATTAGATCCCTCACCTTTAGATATTTCTAATCCTAATTTAGAGTAGTTCTAATTTGATTGAGATAAATTATCATTATTAATTTCTTTAGCATCCTATCCCTCAACTTAATTTAATCCATTATCCATTGATTTTCCAAATTCCCCTGCTTCAGGACTGATAAAGTCTTCTTTCGAATTGCCGCATTTCTTTGGACTCAAGTAATTCATATGCAAAGTTGTCATCTTGGTCTCAAATATACGTTTCCCTAAATTGAAATAAATCTTAAGTACTTTAAGGCTAAATTGTTGAAAACGACTTCTTGTATCGATCCAACGTTACTGTACTATATAAATCTTCTTTTTTCAAAGCTAACTTTGATTTTTAACTAATTTACTTTCAATTCAAATTTCAATGTTCTATTCTCTATTCCCAACTACTCAATATACGAATCCTTTTCCCTTAATTGTATTTGATAATGTGTTATTTCACGTATTAAATCACAATTCTCTTAAGTCAATTTCTCCTATTTATTAGTATGTGTCTTACATTCATCTCTTCTAATAACTTGATCTATGCCTTGTATTCATCCGAATCCTAAGTCTATGAAAAATATTGTTTTGATTTCATTATAAATTTATTTATGTATATATCGATACACAATCCTAATATAATATATTTATAATTTAACAGCTACAATGTTTGGGTCTACTCCTAAAATTAAACAATTTTCATCCTTACTCTAAAATTCTCTAGATCATAAGCCCATACAGGAACCAACATTTACAGAAATGACTCCTTCGACAACTTAAAAATACAATATCCTGAAAAATGTCAAGAAACTTAATGTCTCCTCCCAACCTACTGAAAATAGTTTAAATCAAATAATGCTAAAAGGATAATAACATAGGATAATCAATAATTAATAAGGAAAATGCAAATTTTAGAATTGAGGATCCTACAAGCTGAATAGAAATTTAACTTACACTTCAATTCCTCAATACTTTATTCACACCAATAGTTTACTATAAACACCATAAGTAAGAGAAAAAAAAAGCTGTCTGATTTGAATTCAAAATTAACAAAGGAGGAATAAGAATTGCTTGATTAAATTATCAATGCAGATTTCAATATTATTAAGTAGAGAATAGAGAGGTTAGAATTTGTAATTCATCAATAATGACATAAATTGAAGAATGGAAATAAAAATATAAAGATGCATGTTGCAGTTTGAAATTATTAGAAATTTAGATTTGGATGCGAAACAACATTTCAGATTGTAAATTTCTTGATAGTGACAATAGATACTACATCTAGAGATAAAAGGATAAAACTATTAAGAATGAAACAGTTAGTTTAAAACCTATTTAATGATAATAGGGTTTTATACTACTCACCATTTTCAAAAACCTGGTCATCGATGCAAACTAAACTTTGACTGTTTAATGGCCTTAAACAATATTTACAATTAAACTCGGAACTTAAAATGCACAAATTAAATCGAAATATTCCCCTATAGGGATTTTGACTTATTAATTATTAAGGAGCCAATTGTATTTTCAACTCACTTTGATTGTGGCTAATATTCCAATCTAAATTTTAAATGCTGTGTTAAGGAGCATATCACAGAACAAAATCGAATTGTAAGAATTATTAGAAAGGATTTGAGAAATACCATTTAAAATTAATTCAAAACTATTGCTCAAACTTTCGATATCAATCAACCATATTTTGAATTGAATTTTCAATCAATAATGAGGGTTATCAAAATTATTCAATTATTTTTTAATAATATAATCATAATATTAGAAATAATTTAAAGTCAACAACAATATGGATCATCAATGCTCAAAAAATCACAATCTACCTATCATCCAAATAATTCTTAATCCAAAATGAAAACCTGAAGACAGATATTTATGCTCATAATGCATAGAAGAATAATAACATTTTGGAACAGTGATCGGATATAAGAAAGCTTTGGAGATGGTGGACTAAAATAAGTAGAAGTTGAACACAACAATATTTGGAATGATTAATGAGGAAATTTTAAAGGTGAATAAATGGAAGAAAGATATTTAAGAATAAAAAAATTACACCATAAGCATTTATGATTCTTTGATCGAAACTATTGATGAATGGGTTATTAGTATTAAAGATTAACAATTTTCACAAGAAAATAAGAAATTTTTAGAAGTATTGGACGACATGAGTGATAATTAGGAAGGTTGGATCAAGTATAACGTATACCAAATAGTCTCTTCAATAATATTAATAGATAATATTACACAGAAAAAACTTTAGACCCAATTCGACGAACTGAATGCAATTCTTAACAAATTTGCTATGAACAATTAATTTAATGAAATCTTTTCATAAAACCTTAATATATTTTGGAATTCATACAAAATTGCTGAGCAATTCAGAAAAAATTAATTAAATGTATTTTTTTTAATTAATTAGGATTTTGAAAATATTGTATGTAAATCCCATAATTTACCAATAAGTTCTTTTAATATTTAAAAAAATTTTCCATTAGAATAGAGAGTTTACTGTAAGAAATGCAAGGGAAAAGGAGAGTCTATTGAAGAATTGAAGAAAGTCTTAGATTAGTATTTTATAGATCAGAATAGATAGTTGTAAAAGAATTCTCAGAAATTTATAAAAGTGATTTAGAAGCATTGGTTAAGTTTAATAAAGGACCTTTAATTTTCATTTTTCTCCCAATTAAATAATTTAACATTCTAATTGTAAAATTAGGAATAAAAATCAATTTTAGATTTTATTTGCAAGGTTTAAAGATCCGAATGCTCCAATCTTAGCAACTACTAAAATTTATGCTAAATGTTAAGTGAAAAGGATTAATCTATTCCAGAATGCTAAATAGGTGATTAATAGCTTAGAATTCTTGTTTTTGTAAAAGATTTGGTATCAAAATTATAAAATTCAATAAAGATAATCTAAGAAAAACATCTCTTTATTTAAAAATCTAAAGATAATTAACCAAAAATCGCAGACTTGTAAATTTAGAGAGAAATATATTGGAAAAAATTGCCTTTAAACACTATTTGGAATGATATTAATGTTAAACCTAATTGTGCATTAGTTACTAATTTAGATTCTTTATTATTAAAAGGAGTAAACAATTGTATCGAAATACATCATTCAATAAATTAGCGTTTAGCAAAGAAAATTTTATTTCTTTAACCAAAGCAATTTGTAACTTGTTTTGCTGATTGTTAAATTGCTAATTGCTTCATAGCTGGTTATAATGATGGAAAGTTATAATATTGGAAAATATTAAAGCCCTAAATGAATTTTTATCAAAATATTGAAAATATCTAAAATTTTCACTTCGAATCACCCCAATATAAAAATCATACAGATTAAATTAATTTTATAATTTTGGAATAATCAAAAAATAATAATACTAAATACTTATTTACAGCAAGTTCAGATGGATTGATAAATTATTGGGAATTGTAATTAACAAATAATCGAATGAGCTTCCAATATTCGCTGAAGAAACATGAAAAATCAGTGATGGCTTTAGCTTTAAACCAAAAAGATGATATTTTGGTTTCATGTGGTTAGGATAACAAAATAGTAATTTGGGGTAAGAGATAAAATTAGACATCTTACTTAAAATCACTTTGTCAAAGATTCAAGTTTCGAAGTTCGATAAATATCCACAATTTTATTTTGATATCAACTTTTCATCCTTCATCACAAGTATGAATCAATACAGGATATCATAACTAATTTGATATTATTTCTGAAACATTCTAAACATTGGTTAGATCTAGAATTACTTAATAATCAGACAATAGTGATCGCTATTAATATAATTAATTAATAATGATAATATATTATTCTTATTAATCTAATAACTTTTAATGATTGTTTACACTTTAGAAAATACTTATTCTTAATGGATATTGATTATGAATAATAAAATGACAAATCATGATCCTCAAACAATTAATTCATATACATGACAATTTGGTGTCCAAATTAATATATTTTTATAGTTAGCGACACCGCAATAATTGCCCAACTTATTCTATAGATTTTGACTTATTGGATCTGATGATAACACTATTTCCTGAGTTTTTGTTAATGATACAATATACACAGTTTAACCGTGACCAAAACATACCACGCCATTCTAGATTATTGTCATTTGAAACTCAAAATTATCATTTGAACATGGAACTAGTTTGATCCTTTTCTATTTTTATTCTTCAAAAATGTCTTACTTTTATTAAAATATATAAACAAATTCCGAATCATGGTGCACTGTTATGAAAATATTGTAGGTTATAAAATGTATTTTTTTCCCAAAACTATTGATAGATTACTTAACTATAGATAAATACTACCATGTTAACAAATAAACATAAAGAGTAATTTGAATTTTAACAATAAGGTATTTTCAATAAATAACATCTGGAGCAAAAGAAATTGCATCACTAGGTGAAGAATCAAACAGGATCTATCAAAGGGGTTGTGAGAACCTTCTTAATTATTAATATTTTGTGAATGAGATCATTTAAATTTGTTAAACAATTTAGATGCAACTATCAGAAAATAGATAAACATATATTAAAAGGATTGGAACATTAGGTATAATAAATAGGATGAAACTTGAGATTAATGTTATTCATACATCAATGTACTTATATCTTAAATGATCTATAAATCGGTCTATCAAAGGCATTACAATCGTACTTGAGACTATACTTAATTAATCCTTTCCTGCCCCAGTTTTACCCCCAAGAATTTTATATTTCTATGTAGTCTTTATCTTATTCATCATGGAGAGCTAAAACCTTAATAATTATAGCATGATGATTTGGTTTCTTATCTAAAAAGCAATCATATATTCCATCCTTGTAAAATTACCATCCGCTGATATCAAAGCCTGCTACTACTGGTCCATTACTAAGTGAATCAATTAAGGTGTATATGTCACGTTAAATAGTTTCAAATTAAGTCAGAGCATAAGTATGCTATCCTCTTATTCCTTTGCATGCATCTTATCTTCCAGTTTAAGGGTAGTAATCTAATTCAGAAATATGATCTTCATTAGCATACTCAAATGCATTAATAATATCATTCATCGATCTAGTTTCACAACCATAATTCCCATCCACACAATCTATCAATTACTACTGCGAAAATTTTTTAAAATATGCTTATCCTGAATCGATAATAAAATAGCATTCCATGATCTCAGCTGTTGCAAAAGCCCATCCTGCTCCACAATTGCCTTAATCTTTTGGCGACATGCAGTAATCACTCCAATCATAAAGAACCACTTTTTTACCTGTTTTATGAGTAAGTATTATATCAGAATTTTTGTTTGAAAAAGGAGTCTACTCTTGAGCATCTTTGGAGGCATATATTTCTAAGAATTCGTCATTAGTGAGATCCATAAACTAATTTTCTCCTAAGGTATACGAATAGTTATTGTTAGAGTTATGTGTTTGAATAATTTCTAAATTAGCAATATAAATTTAAAATCTATAGATTTCTTCGTATTTGGATTAATAATTTTTGTTAAATTCAGTTTTCCACTCTTAAAATTAATTTAGCATAGTTTAAGATGTTATGATAGAACCTAATAAAACTGAAAGTATAGATGTTGGCAAAATCATTAAAATTAAATTATCAATTAAAAAACAGTATGTAATTGAGATCCTAATAATAAATAATAATTTATAACTATGGGCAATATCATTCACATTTTTATTATTAGTAAGATAATTTATACAATCCTTAATCTCCATTAGAACATTCTTATATAATTACTAAAATCTTTATTAATATGCTTATTTACTTTAGGTTATGGGTATCATTCAAATTAACAATCAAAAACAACGTTAACAAAAGGTAATCTCAATTTATAATTCTGTACTTTGCAATTGTATTTTCGATGGTAATCAAATAATGGGATTAATTTGTTTAGAATATATGATTAAATTGAATCGTATTTAATGAATTATTTAGGATACTCAATATTAATTTTTTATGGTTGTACAACATTATTAAAGCATCAGATTAATAATCAAATTGTTTGAATGAATCCTTATTTATGCTCCCAAAGTGTTGTGATATCAATATAAGCCAATACAAATGAATTGTATATGGATGAATATCTATAATTAGAATGAAGATAATAATTTTGATCTTATTTAATAATATTTTAAAATTCAGCGCTAAATGGAAAACAATTTAATTTGGTTAGAGAAGTATAGGCCAAAAACTCTGGATGAAGTTCATGGCAATTCTGATTTGTTGATAAATTAAGAGTAATAGCAAAAATGGGAAATCTTCCTACCATCATATTGGTTGGCCCTCCTGGAATAGGGAAGACAAGTAGTGTACTATGTTTAGCAAGATAAATATTGGGAGATTCAATAAAAGAAAGTGTGCTTGAATTGAATGCATCTGATGATAGAGGAATAGAGACAGTGAGAGAACAAATAAAAGGGTTTGCATAGAAGAAAGTGAATTTACAGGAAGGACAACACAAAATAGTAATTTTAGATGAAGCAGACAGTTTGACAGAAGGAGCATAATAAGCATTAAGAATGTTCATCAGTGATTATTCGAATTCTACTAGATTTGTATTATCTTGTAATGATTCAACTAAATTGATTGATGCAATCTAAAGCAGATGCTGATTTTGAGATTCAATCGGTTGGGTGAGAGTGAGATAAGAGAAAGAGTGTTGGAGATTATAAATAAGAGAGTATTACTTACACAAAGGATGGATTGGATGCATTAATATTTACATCAGAAGGAGATATGAGACAAGCAATCAATAATTTATAGGCTACATTTACAGGATTTGGATTAGTAAATCGAGAAAATGTATTCAAAGTTTGTGATGTGCCTAATATTGATGATTTGAAGGAGATTCTAAGTTATATGATAAAGGGGGAATTCTAACCTGCTTAATCACTTATGAAATCGATTTTTGATGATGGTTATATGGCTTATGACATCACCAATACATTCAATAAAGTTAATTTAAAATCATAATGGAGACAGAGATCTTCAGTTTGAATTCTTACGATAAACAGCCTTTCTGAAAGCTAGAATTGATTACAGACTTTTTTGTAGATGTCCGGATTCATTGCAAAATGTTGCAATATTTCAAAAAGTTATCATAACAAATGATTATATATATTGAACCCAAATTATTGAGTTTCTTATTAATAAAAATTTGGCTGTTAGTCATGCAATAATTCTAAGTCTCTAAAAATAAACCAATCGCTAATCCAACCCAATTATACAATCAATTCTAAGTTCGTTCCCCTTTCACGAATGTTGAGAATAAGGGCTTAGTGTAAAAGACAGCCAGTGATATGGAAATTGTCAACAAACCAGTGGTACTCCACCAAGCAACTGACACTTCAATAAACTCCGAATGCATCTGAAATATAAGATACAATTCCAAGGTTGGAGGAGGAAAGCAGGCATAAAAGGAAGATCCCAATTAATTTTAATTCCCAAACTGCCTCCCTTCATCCCCATGAGTCCTTAATAAAGACATGAGAATGCTTAGATATTGCAATCTCCTCAAAATCGTCAACCCTATTTGCTCTCACCTCAACATCAAGTTTAGTCTCCCTAAATTTAATTCTAATCTCCAAATACTCGAGATCAGAAACAATAGCATTATTTTTCATAAGTACAAGCACCATAATAGCCTAAACATATTGCTCATTCATCTTCCTTTGTTTAACCAACTTTGGTGTAATAAAGCTCACAAAAAGTAGTCAATTACACCAATACATTCGTTCTTCAAGAGGAATTGAAAACATTACAATAATAAAGTGTTAAAATGACTTAAGAAATCTAGAAGTTGGAATCCGAAGCATAGAGAGTTCAATCAGCTTAATTAATAAAGGAATTGGATGATAAGATTAAATTACTAAATTAGATGAATAAATAATTGTAAGTTGACAATGCAGAATTAATGAGGGTACCCGATGTAATGGCATTAAGAGATCTCATAGTCAAATACTAGAATGATAGAAAAATGGCCTATAATTAATTGGCTGCTATGAAGAATGAAATCTAGAATTATAAAGTACGTTGTGAAGAATTGGAAGCTAAAATTAAGATTGATACCTCCTAGGAATTGAATGATTTGGTTCAAGAGTTGGAAAATAAAGTCCAAACCTTGATTTTAGAGAATGACAGACTAAACTTGTAATTGAAAAATTCTAGTAGTCTGGCTAATACTATTTAGAAACAGAAATAAGAGAATGATCTTGTTAAAGAAAAATTAATTAAAAGTAGAAAAGAAGAAGAAGCTTTGAAATAATCATATCAAAAGGAAGAAATTAAACTGAAATTATATGAAGAATGTAATGACAAATTGAAATTGCTTCAAGATGAAAATTAAAGATTATAAGGTATAATAAATGAATCAGAATTAACTTAAAATGATTTAAAGAGTCTCTAAGACAAAGTATTTAAATAATATTAATATAATAGATATTAGTGATAAGATAAGACAATGAAAGAATGAGAAAATAACTTAAGAATAGATAATGATTTAAATATATATTATATATTATTAGTGGACCTAATTTAATACTTTTTGTACATGTAATATTCATCTCATTACTATTATTATATAATTCTTGTACAAAGATAACTATCAACTTCAAATTATTGAGAGCTGAATACATGATATTTGGTTAAAAATCATCATTACATAATAAAATGGAAATTGGAATTGAAAAGATATACTACTTACAACTATTTTTAAATCATATTAATTACAACAACTATTTGATAAAACAGTCCAAAATCCTTTTAATAAATATTTTATTGTTTAGTACAAGGAATCTAATAGATCCAACTCAAAATTGATCAGAAATTTCGATAAATTCTTGTAAAATGTACTCTTATTTCTGCTAAAATTCTTCTCTTTAATACAGAGTCAATGTATGATTTTAAATTCTTATCCAATAAATCAATTCTTTATTCTTCATTTTTAGTTAATGATAAATTTTAACAACTTGCATTCTAGACTCTTATATAAAAACAGAGATGTTTAAAATGTAGCAACAATACTGAGCAAATAAAAAAATGAGTATTACTGAAAACCCAAGAGTTTGATTATAGAACATTTTGGTCGTTAAATAATACGAAAGTTTATTTTCAATATATTACATCTAAATCTTAATATAGTTAGATAAAAGATCTCCTATCTTTAATTTCTAAATAGGTAAATCAATTTATGATTGTAAGTTACACTTCTTTTATTCAAATATCTAATAACAATAATTCATATTTAATCCACTGTCTTTCTTATGGTTGTGATTAAATTATTCAAGGCTTTATTTACACTGTCTTAACTATCAAAATAAGATAGATAGCAATATCGTTGCATCAAGACAAGAAATTAGTGTAAATTACTAATGCAAAAGTAATAATCAAAATTAAAGCTGGAATTTAGATAAATTTAGAATCTCATAATTCAATAGTAAATGAGATATTAATAATCAAAATTGATATGTCTATTGATAAAACAGAAGACACATAAATTATAAATGAGAATTTTTATCATATTTATAAATCTTATTTATCAAATTTTATAATAAAACACACTATTATTGATTATCACTATCAGAATAGTACTTTTGATAATTTGCAAAAATTCTTAGTTTAAAAGTATTAAGTTTGGAATAGATTTCACAATCATAAGGATGAATATGAGTATTAAATAAGGTGTAGAAAATTACATGATTTTGATGATTATTATAAAAAATTAGTATTGGAATTAATTATACATATTTTTATTAAATTTTCAAATCTTTAAAAATGAGCACCAATATGTTTAATGTCCTTAACATTTCAGATGATGAGGATTCTAAAACTCAATAGAAAACACAATAATAACAATCTAAGAAGAGTAACATATCTTTCATAAATTATTAGATAAATAAAAGCGCGAGTAGGAATAAGTGATTCCAGTTGAATTAGTTAAGAAAGAAAGCACTTAACATCATAATCCAGCTCCAAAATAAAAGGGACTAACAGCTGATCCTCATCCAAAGGACAGACACTCCGGAACAGGAATTGGAAAGGAACTTCGTAAAGAAGGTGGCGGAAGAAGAAATTGGGGAAATTATAAGGACGATTTAAAGTAGGAGAAGTACCAAGGTGCAATTGAGGGAAAGGAAACACCCTAGGAATAAAATACTGAATAATAATAGGCTGAAGAATAATAGCCATAGGAAAATGTACCATAAGCACCACCTGAGAAGACATTAGCAGATTATTATTAAGCAAGAGGAGTGGTAAAGAATAGTTTATGATAATTTATTTAGAATGTGGAAGAAGTCCTTAAAAAGTAGTAGTAGAAGGCATAACCAGTAGTAAAGATCGATGAGGAGGCATTGAAAAAGGAGAAATTATAGGTGATGAGAACAAGAGAAGATGAGAAGAGAGAAAAGGAATAGAAGGCAACAAAAAAATCAAGTGGTTAGTAATAGGGATACAGAAGTGAAATGAGTACAGAAGGTTAATAATATTTCGGATTTACAAATGATACAAGAAGAAATGATAGAAATGATAGAAATGACAGAAATGACAGAAATGATAGAAAAGATTAGAATAACAAAGGATAAAAGAAATAAGTAAATATTAATATCATAATTAGTAATAACCAAATAATGGAGTTCAATTCGATGATAAGGATTTCCCATCATTATGAAGTGATCATTCCAAACACATAAAAAGTGAGAAATTTGGTATATATAGTACATATATCAATTATAATTTCACTCTCTTCTCATTAGTGATTATACTTCACTTAATTTATTAGAGACAGGCAACCTAAGATTCATCTCTGACTTACTGTGTCTTATCAATTCTTATCTAGTGGTAGTTTAAGTTGATCTAAAAATATCATCCATTTTTGAATTAAAGCTCCTCACAGTTTATGGTCTCATTGGATGGACATATTTAGAAACTTAATTAAACATAGGTCCAACTTCAATATTACGCCTTCTTTTGTTGTCTCTAGAACCTAGACTCATTTATCTCATCTTGTAAAATGCACTGCTTTTAATTTTAGTAGCAGATGCTCCTCTTGAAATGAATTATGAAACTGGAAATAAAATCTATCTAGAGGTAGTTGTGGTGGCATCTTCTACTTGAACATCAGTCTTCTGTTTTGATACGTGAGTTGGAATTCGACTGTATTGTAATTGTTTTTCAGATTCTTGTTCTTAAACTTAGTCATCTTCTTTTTTTCGATGTATTTTTTGTAAGTAATCAATAACATTAATAAAAGGTGTTTCAATATTGCGTGGAGATCGTAATTGTTGAATCTAATTTAAGATGTGCATTGAAAACTTCTTACCTGTCATTTTTGATTTGAGTTAGCGATGCTTACAATTTTGACATAGATCTGACATAATTTTATATATATTTGTTTATATAATTAATATATACGATCCTTACTAAAAAAGAGAAATATCAAAATTATTCTGGACATTCTACTAAAAGTGAAGCAATAAAAGATTCCTTTTGTTATAAGTTGAGCATTTTTAACGAAATGCTAAGAGAAATATGTAGTATAAAATTTTAGATCAAAGAAATAACATCATTATTTAAAAGGTTGACAACTAAGAAGTATTTGATTATATTGGCATCTAAATGAATTTCAGTAATTTTATCCTTTTATACAGTTTCGGAATAATTCTCAGTAATTAAACCTTTGGCAATTCTATTATTTTAATTGCTAATATAATATATTCTAATAAGTAGAGTATATTATATTAACAGTATATTGATTTAAATAGTTACAAAACAAATTGATTTCTATAAATTACAAAGTTTAGATTTGATAATTATCTATAGATGAGTCTGAAAATGGTATTGTAATTGATTTGTTTATCTTCATATATATAATATATTGATATATTAATACTGATTTCACTCACATGCAAATTTGAAGTCGAAGGAGGTCACGCAGATTTAGAATGCTTGAAGAGGTGATAGGGGAAAACAGAAGTCTACATTGAACAAGAGATCATCGACTCTTCCAAATTGGAGATAAATGAATTAATGATTATCTGGTTTGACTAATTGGAAATTTTTGACTGAGGGTTGATCTACTCTTCCGTAGAAGTTTAGAACATGGGCTTTCATTTTGGTATCCCATCTAGGAGGTTTGTTGACAAATTCCTCAATGAATTCACGCTTATTATATTGGTAATCATATTGTATGCCTTCTTTATCATGAAGGGGTTGGAACATTTTAGGAATATTCATTTCTCCAACCTTAGGTATTAGAACCTTCATCTTCCTAGGACATTTATTCTACATGATATGACTTTCATAATAGACTACTCCTAACTAATTTCTGATTAGAGTGGTGTCTTTGCATTTTTTGAAGTTCTTGCCTTCGTCCCAAAGAATGAATTCAGTTCCAAGGAAATTGGATCTGACTTTGCCTAAGAAGCATGGTTTTCTGGTTGAGAATTCTTTCTTGTCCATGGAAATCACATAGTTGGATGAAGTGTTCATGACTACTTTCTTAGCACTGAATAAGTAGACGTCTCCATCGGTTGTATAAACATGATAAACTGGGTAAAGCCTTGCAAGACCACTCTTATCTCTTTTGATGTAGCATTGCAAGGTTCTATTCTCTTTCAATGGGGTTGTTAGGAATTATCTTCCCTTGTCTTGGCCTTTCATTTATTCTCTCACGTAATCGATTTCAAGTTTCTGAGGGAATGGATTAACAGAGACTTGCCTTTGATTGTTCGATGACTGAGGAGGTTATTATTATTATAACTAAATTTCTTGTGATTGAGGTTGTTGATCATTATCATCTAGTCTTTGTAATGGAAGACTTCTGGGTTGCACTTGTTGATCTCCATCTTCCACTTCAACTTGTTCTCCAGCCTCTGATTAGAAGTTGACTACTGATTAATTATGCTCATCTCTTTCCTCAGTATTGTTAGATGATTCTTCAGATTGGTGTTCTCTTCGTTGTTGAATTTATTCAAACTAATTTTCCTATTATTAATCTGATTGTTTTATTTTCATTTCTTATCCTGATGTTTTAGGTCTATTCAATCTGAGGTTATTCAATTCCTATTCTTATTAATTGATTTGTTGCATCCCTGGTTCGTGAATGATTTCATCATCGTCTGACTCTTTCCGAGTTTTGATTTGTTGTTTAGCACTCATCTTATTCTTGTTGTCTTATTGATTGTCATCCTCGTCAAATTAAATGATACCATCATCCTCACTGTTCTTTCTACTCATGAAAGTATATTTAAATTTATTATTATAATAATTAATTCAAAAATAGAATACTAATCTTGTGCTTTTTTGAACTTCTGCGTTAAATTCTGCAAATCTAGAGAGTGTCTTTGATAGTTACAAAATTTAGTTAATTAAAATTAAATTATACTTCAGATGAATAAATAATCAACCTTTGGGAAGGCTGATCGATTTCCTAAACTCCAAATATATTCGGAGAACTTCGTAGTTGGAGATCCCACTCTCATTTAGTAAATTAAATGTGGTGGTCCTTCCTTCCCCAGAAGTCAACGACTAATATTTGCTCATCATATTCAAACTCCAGGTCCAGGCAATTACAACATCGCTGATTTTAAATCCATCAAACAATAAGCGGACAAACTGTATAGAGTCAATAGAGAGTTCATGGATTACATGAAATCAAGACCTCGTTCTGTGTAGCAAAAGAACCCTGGACCTGGAACATATGAATTGGGATCAACTCTTAGAAGTAGAGGGATTTCATTCACCAAGGCTAGAGTCAGCAGTTTTCAAATCGAACAATCTCCAGGACCAGGATAATACACGATTAGTAGGCCAATTTCGAGAGTATAATGATTATAATTTTATCATGGATAATTTTCTTATTGAAGGCAAAACCGATGAGACTTACTCCTTGAGGAAGCTATTGAAATATTATGGCTACCTCTTTGTCACCTCTATGTTTGTGAGTTTCTTGGGATCCATCATTTACATAGTGCTCTTAGTAGAACTATATACAACTTGCAGTGCGTAGACAGGATAACAAGTGGCCATCACTTAGTTAATTTCTTATATTTTGAATGGAGTGTTTTCGTATGCCTGTCTACATTTGGTCTCGCAATCCAAAACCATATGTTATGTGAACTTTTCAGTCATTTTGACATTGATTTCAAAAGTAATAGCTTTGGTATTTGCTGCAATTCTGAAGAATCGAAATTGGGGTGAATGCTACATAACTCAAGCTTAGGGAGTGATGCTCATCACCAATATCAGTATTGAGTTTTGCATACTACTGGTGTTATATTACTTCACTCGCAACTTGTACTTCAGATTAGAGGAGAAACAATTGAGAGTGTCCTTGAAATTGCTGTTCGAATGATGAGATCCCTTATATATCTATATAGATGACAAACATAAATATAATTTAATCAAACAACCCTGGCAAATGTCCACCCGACTATTCTATTAAGTTTATAATTTTCCTCGGAGTAATCGGTGTCACCCAAATTCTAAATAAATTCAATCAAAAATTTACATGAGTATAATTCTTAACAACGCTAGCCAAGTTCTCTTGAGTCAATCCAAAATTGACCTTCTCCTAAGGGTTGTCCCAATCCAACCACTCGTGCTGTTTAATGATATTCCAATTGACTTAGGACGGAATCTTGCACCCAATCCTCTTATTGGCTTCCTTCTGCAACAAACTCTACAATAAGGATTGGCATGGTTTGCTCAATCGAGTTGGGATCTCCAAATTATCGTTCCTGATGTTGTTATATAAAGTGTCTAAATCCTCACTAAAATAAGGAGGTTCCCCAATCAGTAACTCGTACAACACTGTGCCTATTCCATAAACATCTGTAGCTTGTACTGCTCCCTTCTATGAAAGCACTTCTGGTGCAAGATAAGCAGGCGAACCACAAAAGGTTCTAGCCTTTCCAATTTCAGTTTGTTTAGATAGTCCGAAATCAACTAACTTAATCTTACTTTCATTGTCGATGAGGACATTCTCAGGCTTTAGATCTCTGTAGATGATATCTTTGCTATGCAAGTATTCCACTGCCTTCATCAATTGCCTGATGATGATCTTGCATGTGGCTTCATTGAAGGTTTTGTGTTTATACAGATGAAACGATAGGTCTCCTCCACCGCAATAGTCCATCACTAAATAGAGATTGTTGAGAGTCTAAAAAGATTGGAACAGATTCACAATGTAAGGTGAATCTACCTACTTCAAGATGTCACATTCAGTGACTGCAAATTTGACTTGCTTCTTCTGCAACAATTTTCTCTTGTTTAACTGTTTCATAGCATACACTTAATTAGTAGGGTTGTATTTCACCAAGAACACTTTGCCAAATGCTCCTTATCCAACCTGTTTGATGATTGAATAATGTATTAAGTACTACTTGTGTGATTCATTCCCATGGTTTCCTTCTACTGGAGAAAGAGTGCGGACTGGAGATAATTGTTGTTATTGTTGTTATTATTACAATTATTACTATTATTATTACATTTGTTCCTAGACTTATTGAGCTTCCACTTTTAAGTGTTAAGCAGCGTTTTCATTCAATGATTAACATCGAGAGTCTGCAATTAGGTTAAACTATCCGCCACCACCATTGCCGATGTATTGATTCAATGCCATTATGTCTCCTTGTATCGATAATTGAGCTATCTTCCTTTCAGTCTCCTTGTAATACAGAATCGAGTCTTCAAGACTCTTCTTCCAACTCAAAATCGTAGTCTTGCTCTTGGAACAAAATAACAGTATCTCTACTCCACTCTTTTTAAAAGAAACCTACAATATTATGATCTATTTTAATTACACTCAAATATTCGTGATCACTCTTCATATACCATTCCCTCTTAGGATTCCACACAGTAACTATAGTGGACAAAGCTATCGTCTCAATTGGATTAAGAGGACAGTCACTTTCCGTTTTGTACCTACACAGAGTACCTGCCTCTGGATCTAATGTTAAGTAACGTTTATAGTGAAAGAACTTCATCACGTTCACTTTTTTGATGTATCCCTTTTGAGCCTTGGGCTTAACCAGTTCTTGAGCCTTATTCAACTTCTATTAACAATGGTAAGTGACCAACTGAGTAGCATGCTGATCTCCTTTAATTTCACTCAAATCAACTGCCTGAGCATCGAAGTTGGGGTGTTTGAGAATCAGTTCTACTATGTCTAACTCACCTTTTTGGACTGCCAATTGTAAGGCACTCTTGCCTTATGAACAATAATTCACATCGCAAACCTACTTGCTAAGCAGAAGTTTAGCACATTCTATTTTAGAGTTTTTTAAAGCCAATTGAAGTGGGGATTGTCTGTCTTTGGTACAGAAATTAATATCAGCACCTTCCTCAATGAGATAGACAACCAGTTCTTCGTGACCTTATTGATTAGCATAGTGGAATCCACTAAATCCACAATATTATCTGTCGTTGATAATATCGAAGGACGGACTTTTATGATTGCTCACCATCGCCTTAACTGCTGGAATGTCATTGCACTTGACTAGCTTATAAATTGAGACATAATGCTTACCTTAATGAATTCAGCAGCGATTTCCATTTAGGATTTGTGCATTCCTACAGATTTTTTTCGAGTGTCATCTTCTTCTTCGGAGTCCTCATGCACAATGCCCAACTTCTCATATCCTTTCATACGATTGTAGCCTTTCTGAACTTCCAGAACCTCTGTTTCAGGGGCTTCTTCTTCGACTGCTTGATTTTCCCTATTCACATAAATGAATTGACAATCTTCTGGGTTGTAGCTGAAAAGATGCCGATCGTCCTCAAGAGTGTGTTCGTTTAGGATCAATGTCTGATCCTCCTCTCGAATATCAGTGAGTTGGGCGATTTATTATTTCAATTGGGCCACTTTGATGTTGGGATTAACCGTACACGTTTTGGTACTCATGTTACCCCATTGCGAACAATAACGAATGATGATTTTCATTATCTAATGTAGAATAATACTAAAATTATTATGAATGATGTTTTTAATAATGTAATGTACATTCATTATAATATATATATACAGATCAAATTAATCACTTCTTAGTTAAGTAATCCGTCCACTTCTGCCTAATGCTCTGAGCATAGATGGAAGGCAAGTTACGCTAAAGAGCCTATTGCAATTGCTCTCCTTCGCCTAATTTCTCAGCTTCCTGAAGAGCCTTCTGTAATACAAAGGTTCCAAACTTATTTTTCATCAATTCCAAACAAATGACGTCTTGAGACAATTGCTTGATGAATCGTTTCTAGGTTTTTGCTGACGTTTCTAAAATGCATTTCTCCACAACATTTGAAGAATATTTGTGGATTGATAGTTGTACCAATTTCTATAAGATTTTATCAATTATAGGAGTGCATTTTAAATCTCCATAGACCTTAAATATAGATATTCATAATTTACATCGATCGCGTGTTGTACACCATAATTACCGAAGGGATCTTGCACTATGTCATCCAATTGATCGCGCATCTTAATTAAAATAAAGGTGCATTTCTCTGGATTATTTTTAAATTTGGTTATGAGATCCTTCAAAACACAAAGTCCAAACTGATGATTGACAACCTAAATGAATTTCTCCATTAATTTGCTAAATATCAAATTCAAACGATCCTCAGAAAATCTCGCTATGATCTTTTTGATCAAATGTGTTCCTTGGCTGTCTAATGTGAGATTAATAATATGATTTTTTATGCTATTTTCAACCATTTCCTCTTCTTATTTTGATGATATCAAAGAAACCAAAGATTGAATAGCATGAGTACCCTTTTTATCACATGCAATATCTACTAAGCGGTTGGAAATCTGAAAAATATATATTAATAAAATGTTACTGTTTGTAAAATATATAATCGTTAATGGGGAGCACAACTTTAACTCAAACTACCAAACATATAATTGGCATAAGGATCAATCATTAAATCCCCTATATTTGAACCTATCTCTTGCAATAATTGATCCAACTCTATTTGTGTACATGTAGTGAAATGCTTTTGGATGAGACGACTCCCATGTTAAGTCTTTGCAAAATTCACTATCTTGCCCCTTATTTACTCAAAACTTTATAAATCTTCAGTCCATTCATCTGGTTGTGTCTACTCTTCCAATTGGAATGATTAGAATCGGACTCTTTATTGAGTGGGACCAACTTGAGGAGTGAAATTACGTGTTTTAGGTGAGAAAAGGAATGAATCAACAATGGGAGAGGACTTTGGGGATTGTTTGGTCAGACATTTAGTAATGTCTGGAGACAAGTTGATTTTAAGTGATTTTAAACACAACAATGGTTGATTGTGTTCATCTTCCCTCTACATTGAAATGCATATATCATCGTAACCAATGCAGATGTAATCGCTAGACACTTTGCTTGCATTGTAGTAGAATTCATAACTATGGACATTCTTTGCTTCTTGCATAAGATTACTATCCATAATGTGAACATCAATTTTAATACGACCTTATATCAATGGTACAAGATGCTTCTGTCTTTTTCCAAAATACTCTCTCAGATTTGCATAATCTATTAGAATAGAGGCATTTTTCTTCTATTTCAGAGTTGTGGAGTGAGTGAGGTTGAGATATGGCTGTTGTGCAATAGTGTGGAATATTCTAAATTCTATGAAGACTTTGACGTTCAGATCCAATAAGTCGTAGTCTACTGGCACTCTCTCCATTATTTGAGCATGCTTGATTTAATCTGTTAACAAGGCAAGTTATGCTGTTTTATGTTTGCATGTGAGGGCACATTTAGTGTGCACATCAAAATACTGGGAAAGTAGATTGGAGTACAATTGAGTATTACCTTATTGTACATTTTGATAACAGAGTGGGCAGATTGAATTTTCATTTTGGCTTCTTCCTATTATCTCATAATCTTCGTCAACTACTAAAAACATACATACAACTCAACTACTTAATGATTCTTCTAATGTGCTACTACACTTTCGAGAGTCTGACTCACTAAAAGAACAATAATCAATTAAACTCTTACTTGGTGCATTTGGAGAAGATCTCCTTAAATTCATTCGGAACAGGGTCCTCCCATCCGAACAATGGGTAAATATCCTCAGTCATAATCTAAACTTCTAGTATTTTTAAAATAATAAATTCCTGATGAAAGATTGTAAAATTTAATTGGACCATTTTCTAAATGCGTCATATGAGATATTAAATTGCTATAATCTTTAAATTGGAATTCCTTAATATTTTGCATAATCCATAATCTATTAATGAAAAAATGGAGTAATTGAACTAAAGAAGATAATTCAAAGCTATTTATGAAGTATTACTTTAAACCATAGTTTTAATTCTAATATAGACTTCTTTGCTTTAAGAATAGAATTGATTATATATTCTTATGAAATTACTAAAATAAGTGATTTTAGCGAAGATAAAGGAATCATATTCACTTTATATAATATATCCTCAAGTATTAGAATAATATAAATAAATTAAATATATCAATTAATTATAATATAATAAAAACTGTATGGATTTACAGAACTTCAATTAAAACTTAAATGAATATTAGATAATCATTAAATACTTGTATATTCTATCTCACCTGACATTGAACTATAAGTTATACTAAAATAATGGTTCAAACTGCAAGATAATGATTTATAATCAAATCCATTTAACGAAAATATTCGAAAATGAAAAGCTAAAACTATTTTTAATTATTATATAAAAATTCAGAAAATATATTAATATAACATTAAAAATCCTTGGTTTTCAATTAAATAACATACCAAGGATATGTAGCAAGATTCGTAGAAATATTAAATAATTAGAAATAGATTAAATTAGACACTTTTCCATCTAAAAATCTCCAAAAACTTTAAGGATCCCATCAAAAATAAAATATTAAAATCCTTCAGATTTTAATCCTAGAATAGAATTATATAAAAGTTAATGCAATCACTCAATACGAAAAAAATGAACTATCAAATTGAAAAGTGAAAAATTTGGTTAAATTCAATATATTTGATTATTATATCTCAATGAATGCTTTAAATCAAGTGATGTTTCAAACAAAAACCTAAACTGAGTTAGTACCTATAAAATCTAATCATTCAGGCTCAATAGATAATATCTTTGTCAAAAATAAATAAACCCAATTAAATTAATTAGAAGAAGCAAGAAAGTACTAATTCATAAACCAATTAAGGTTACGAAAATATGAAATCCTTTTTTGAATTCTCATTTATAAATTTCAGCATCTTTATTTTAGATAATCTATATGAATATAAGTTTCTCTTTTATAAATTTTATTGTTTGCATTTTTTTATCTTGCTGTAGGGAATGATTAGAAAATTAATTATATATTTGATCTAATTCTACGAATAAATGTGATAGAATTAGATTTTCATTTTTATATTAAATTAATATTGACTAAGAACAATTCATATAATGACTTCAAATAGAGCAGTTAATAATGAATTTCAAATAACATCATAAGGTTCTAGCAGTCGGATCCCAAATGGATAAAAACAAGTCTAAAAGGATGTTAGTTTGAATTAAGTCATATTTATAGCAAATTTTAAAAGGCATTTGATTAATATTTTGATACTTAAAGAGTTTGGCATATTCCATTAAGCTTTATTGGTAGTTACTTCAAACAGAGATGACTAGTTGATAAATAGTGATAAATAATATCATATTGTTGAATATCAAGATGATAGCAAAGTTAAGGGTTACTAAATTAATTTAAAAAATAAACATAATGCACACTTCTTAAAAGATTTGAATAAATTTGAGGATGAAGAATTTATTTGGGAGAAAATCTCATTAAAGAAATAGTTTGATATTGATACATTAGATCTCACAGTCTTTCAAATTATGGATAGAATGCAAAATATTGCATATTTAAGGGGATCTTATAATCTTCTTACAAACAACTGTTAAGATGTAGCAAATTAATTGACTGAATAACTATTGCTGGAAAACATATCTAACAAAAATGTGGTATTTCTAGCATTGACTGAAAAATAAAGTTACTATGAGGAAGGAGAATCACAATCTCATTCAGCGTTATTGGTCGTTACTAATTATTCTAATAATGGGTCATAACCAGAAGATTAAAAATATTATATTATTGAATATCTAAAAGATGGAAAAATAAAAGCTTATCAGTTTTATATAAAGAATTAACCTTAAAACCTAGAGAATTTAAATTAATTTAATAATGGGAGAAATTTTTGGTAAACAAAGGCAAAAATTTGTAAATTTTACATCTAATAAACAGTGTCTAACATTATTGATTAAATGAATAATATAAATTATGATAATGTTAAGAATGAAAATAATAGTTATCGTATAGCAAAGTATACATTTGATCAAATGAATTAAATTTAAGAATAAGAAAGATAAAGATAAAGTAGTGAATTTGATTGTAAGGAAGGTTTACAAAAGTTTTGGGAAATATTGAAAATAGTAATAATGGTATTTGCTATTTGCCAAACTTATAATTTTTTTATTATGACAAAAACCTTTCTTTTGAGTTGAATATCATTTTCCATTTGCATTCATAATATTCAATATGATTTAATCATTAATTGTATTTTCACTCTTCCCCACAATACGTTTTCACTTAAAAATGCGTTTAAACTTATGAAACTACTTTTGAAGTTCAGATTTCAATTAAGATGAGTTCAAATGAAAGGAGGCATCAGATAAGAAATAAAAATGAAATTGAAATACAATATTGTTGGCCAAATTTAATCATGAGGTTTGAAAATAAAAATTAGAGTGATTTTATACTTATTAATGTTGTTTTTAAAATTTAACAATTAATAAAAGTTTTATATCCTAATAAAGGTCGAGCCAACTCTCCATTTATTTGTTCTTATAGAGTCAGAAAAAATTTTCAGTAAGTATGAATGTTTAAATACACCTACGGTTATAAGAGTTAGGAAAAACTATAGTTTTGAAATGGTAAACATCAAATCCTCCTCATGAAATTTTGTGAAATTTCTTGCTTTATTACATGATTTTAAACAAATTATGATTGTAATTAAATAAGGAGGATCTACTTATTTTCTGAAGTGACGATAAGGCAATACTTATCTATATTCATTAGATAAACATAAAGTAGTTCTATTATTGAAGTTAAATGGATAAGTTATCTATTAAAGTAAGATTCTAATAATCAGGTAAGAAAAAATCAAAAATTGGTCAAGCTATTGACTTCTCATTTAGACTAATAGAAATTACCTTATTTCAATAGTTTAGGTCAAAATCCCCCTAATGATTTAAGGAAATATGAGTTATCAATAGCTAGAAAAATACATTTAATTTATTGGACACAAGGAAAATTTATATAAATTAATTTAAATATTTATTAATTATTAATGTAAAGTATATAATCATAATAGATTATATCAACTCTTCAACTCATGAATTTGTAATATAAAATAAGTATATTTCCTATGGTTAAGATGCATATTAACGATAGTAGGATTCCTTTGTTGTAAGATTGACGATTCTTAATCATAGTTGCATGTCTTTAAGTCATTTTGACTCCAACTTGAATTTCTTTGGTCTAGAATATTTGAGAAATACAATACATCTTCAATGGCTTTGAGTAACTTCTCTTTTTGATTGCGTATATTATCTAAAATGGTTAATTAGGTATCCTCGGCTTCTAATAAGCGAGAATCAAGAGTGTCTAGCTATTTCACTTATGTATGCAGATCTTAATTGGGTCCTCTAATTGGTGATGGTGCTTGTTTTTTACTATTGCTGCTAACATTTGATAAGGGCATTTTATCAAGATTTGATTATAAATCTCTAAGTTTTTTTTGGCATTCCACAAAAATAAGTTTGTTAGATTTCATTTTTTAAGCAAAGTCCTTTTAATGCAGATCTGTGAAAGATCCAAACTCAATTTCCATAAATTTGAACTTAATATATTCAATCAGATTACTTATTATTCAGCTTGAACAAAAACAAGTTTCATCTTCTCAAATACTAATTGTTTGCTTTGAGTAAGTGCATATTATTTATAAAGATCATTGAATTCCTCTACTTTGTTTTTGAAGTTGGCCTCATTTTGTTGAAACATGGTTGTTGCCATTTTAATTAATTTTAAACTCAAAAATTATTAATAATAATTTCGAATGTGTTATAATAATTTCTATATAATATAAATTAATTAATGGATCAATTGGATTAGAAATAGTTAGAATAGCTTAAATAATAATAAGCATAGAAGGAACAAATGGAGGAAGTCAAAAAGTCTATTTTGACCCAAATATTGACTCCTGAAGCAAAGCAAAGATGTAAATACATTGAATATTTCATGTTTAGTGGCAAATATCAAATTGGTTAAACCAGAGAAGGCAGAGTTAATCGAAGTCTAACTTTGTTAATGGGCCAAACAAGGGAAGATTACAAATCAACTTTCTGAGGATGAATTGATAAAATTACTAGAAGCAGCAGAAGGATAGAAAAAACAAGAAACAAAAGTTACTGTAAATTTACAGTCTAAATTACATAGTTTAAGAGAAGAAAATTGTCTAGTGATGATGAAGATGACATATGATATGGGTTATTACAATTATAAATAAACAATAAACAAACTAATCTCTAGTTGATAACTCTGCTAAATGATCGAAATAGCCAAATTAAACGGCAGCTGCTTCAATTAATCTATTGAGGGAAATTCAAAACCTCCATAATCATACAACAATCCTTCATTCCTCATCTTTTTTAACAATTAGAAAATGAAATATTTACTCTTTAACCAAAATCTTATTGAGTCAATTCTTCTACAATAGTATCAATTGGATAAGTAATCACAAAGCAGCGATTGTTGTATAAGGATCCAAATCCCTAAATTTTTTTTAATTGAATTCAGACCTAATCAGATTTTATTTCTATTTATATAAGATCTTATTTGTGATTTGCATCAAGAAAACCAACTCCTCCCATCAGAATTTTTTACTGCCATGCATTTCCAAATAGTAATCACTTTGTTTTTTTTTTGAATAATACACTTTATAATTAGACTATTGAAATATTAATAATTCATCCATAATTCAAGATTTTCTCTCTTCAAATCACTTGTAGACAAGAGGAATTTTCTTGACCAAATCGATTGACGTCTTTATTTACAAAGATAAATAAACTCTATTAAAAAATTTGAAAATAGGAATCTCCAAATCAAGTTGAATAAAAATTGATTCTTTTATTAAATGATCAAATTGGTTCTATTATATTATTGGCTGCATACTTAGATAATCAACCAAGGATTTCATTATATCTGATTTCCTATGAATATATAATACATCTTAAATTTTAACTAAGCTTGTTTCCTCATCAAAAAAAAAAATACAAAAATTCTGTCTAAAGAGAAAAAAAGAGATCATTATATATTCTGATTATGTAGGAAAGATAAGTTAATGAATAAAATTAAGGACAAGCGATATTTATTATAAAATGAATATATATTTCGCTTTATTATAATGATATTAAATAAAAAGTTTGGTTTTCTATAAATTTTATATTTAATAAATAATAAACAATAATAAATTTATTAAGTCGTTATTTTTTATGGTAAAATGAAACAGTTTTTTTGATTATTATTAGTGTTGTATTTAACATAATATATCATAACTCAATACCTGATGAAATATAGTCTAAATCTTTTGTCCTTTATTTAACTTTAATGTAAAAATATAATATAAGTAAACCAATTATTGAAATCAGAGTATATATCCATCTTTTACTAGATTTTTTAAATGGAGGCTTTTTAAATGAAATATTATAAATCCCATTTGAAAATTCGTTTTTACAAAATATAGAAACATTAACTTAATTTGATGTTTTTTAATTCAAAAGACATGTTACATTCCAAGTACCTATTGAGTAATTATATATAGAGTCTTTATAAATATATAAGGCTGCTCCAGTTTGATATTATTTATTGACGATGATTGCATAATTAGATATTGTGGTGTTGAATGAACCTTATGTCAAAATTGCTTCCATTAAAATTACATCCTAGTCATTATTCAAATAATAGAAACCAACAATGTATATATTATTGTATTAAAATTATTGAGTCAAAACTCCATTTTAATAAAAAGAATTACCACTATTATTTTAATTACCATAATTAGGGATAGTTTTAGAAATTCCAAACTAAGATTCATCCCCTGCTAATCTAACATTAATTATTTCACTTATTTGATACATATCAAAATTACTCAATAGAATAATTGCTAAATTATAAGATGTTTTCATAATTAGAACGTAGGAAGGAATTAATTCAGTACAATTATTATAAGATGACTTGTCGCATTTTTTTGTCATTACTGATTCACCTTTTTTTAATTCACTATTATTTTGAACTAACATAAGTTGATATAAAAGTATTTAATGATTATAATATTATTCAATGTAAAAGATAATTATTTAAGATTATTAATATTTAATGGCAGAAATTGTTGTATCAATTAAAGCGATCGAGAAATCTTGACAATAACTTTTATCGCCGGATATAATCTAAGAGCTCTGCTTAGATTAATTAAACCAATACAAGAATTATTATTATGATGAATTTTGTAGAGTACCTAAAATAAAAATCTGATTAGAAATGGTGTTGACTTTGGAAATACTGTAAAACATTTGGGATAATTATAAAGTTTCACTTAATAGTATATTGGCTTCACAATTTAAAGTAAAATTAAGCAAATATTATTAAGTACTATTTCCACAAATTGAATATAATGAGTAATCATTTGATGCTGAATTTAGACATTGGGTAAAATTTAGATTTGAATAACTTAAACTTGATACTTATGTTAAATCACTATTTACTGTTTATATGTAAGAGTTATTCTGTAAAGCAAAGCATTCATTATTTATCGAAGTAATTAAAGAAAAGTTGCTATAATTAGGAATGCTGGTAGAATTATATTAAAATGCTTGAGTTAAACTACAATGTTTATTTAAATTATTAGTTTAAGCAAGATTTGGTGGCCCACAATATCCAACTTATCTATCAAGAATTAAATTCATTGGATATGAAAAGATTTTAGTATTATTAATTATATTATCTTTTGTTAGATTTATAGATAAATTTCTTTAATTCAAAAATACTGTGAAGTTTGAATATAAAACAATACTTTAATTAGGAGTCTATTAAAAGGCTGTCTCATTTAAGGCTGAAGTTATAGTAATAGAATAAATATATTATGGGTAAATTTTTGTATTACCCAAGAGTTAGCCTGAATTTAAAAATTCTAAGACAAAGTTTTGATTACTTTAAAGAATATACACATAATTGTTAGAAATGATTATTGATGATTAAAGGCCTGAATAAAATTACTCAGTCAATTAAATTGGTGAATCGAATTATAACTTATAATATAAACTTTAATGATATGGCAAGGATGGATTATAAACATAAACAGTGTAATTCCTAAAAATTACATATAAGAATAGGTTATCTGATTATATTATTGCTTTATTATCCACATTTACGCTATAAAGATTTTTTACGTAGTAGTATTTTGGTAGATTATACACATTATAAACTTGAAAGCATGTATTTTTTTTATCATCATTACATAGATATGATAAAATTAATTATTAACTTATTACATTTATATACTTGATTGTGAAATTGACTTTAATTACCTAGATCGGTATTGGAAGACTATTTTAATCAATCGAAATTATTATTACTTCGTTTATATTGTTGATATATAGTAAAGATGACTATGATTGTGTATTCAGAGCTATTTATATCGGATTGAATTGTATATTATTGAACAGTTTATTTATTGATGATTAATTTAAAGTAAAAGTATTTGTAAAATCAAATGTCATTATTTCAATTGCTTTTTTTAGTCTAAGAAGTAAAATATTATTATAGGTGACAAAAAAATCTTAGAATTCATCTCTAAAAGTATAATTTGAATAACTAATTATACTTTTGGTATCGTTATAATAATTAAACAAATATATTGTTTTATTATCACGGAGTCCTATTATTATCATCATTTAAGGATTAAAGCTATAAGCAGCTTATAAATAATTTGCATTTATGCTAATGTTGATTGAACATATTTCAAAGAATTAGTAAGATTGGTTTTACTCGATGTAATTGCAAAGCAAAATATCGACTGAATAATTATTATATCCTATCAAATATTAGCTAACTACAACAAAATCTATTGAAATAAATTATACTAATTAATAATTCTAGTTAAGTTTACTAACATTTGAGAATGTTATTTATTTCAAGTTAAAATATGGTTCTTTTTAGGTTATATTGTATTTTAGCAATTAGCCTGAATAGTCTTATAAAGAAATTGTTTTATTATTATCATTGTAAACTACAAAATCTTGTGACCCGTAATTTGACATTACATAAATATTTGTGTCATTCATCGATAGTATTTAAAAATAAATATTAACCAAACTTGATTAAATAGGGTAAAATTCATCTATACATATTAAAGTAAAATTTTAGTATTTTTTTGAAGGTTGTGACGCAGTCAAGTTTATTTGTATGGATGGTAATGAAATTTTATAAACCACAATTTCTTGACCAAATTAAAATAAATCATTATCATTGTTCAAATAAAATAGGGTATTGTTTGAATTAACTTGATAAGACTAATATTTTGGTAGTCCTGCTAGTTTTGGAGCAATATAAAATTTATTAATTGAAATATAAACTAAAAATTCAGTATTTTAAAGTGTCTTATAAAAAGGACATGATGAAATTGGACAACCCTCATTCATAAAATTTATTTGCCCTTCACACCCTAAGTAGCGAGCAGTTTTATATTAAATTAAAGAATCTTCATATTTGGCTAATAATAAATAAACAAAATCGCATTAAGAGTAACTCCAAAAATTATAATAGGCATTAATACTAGTAATATTATTCAAATTCTGCTAACTAAAATTAGCTTTAAAATAAAATTGAGAATCTGAAGATATGGATAATTAGAATAACTCTTGGGAGGTAATTACATAAATATTAGGAGTTATTGTAATTGGTATATCAAAATCAATAAATTGATTATTTAAGCTACTTAAATTTTGAAATGATGATGAAATTAATGAAAGTATCGAATAATCTTCAAAATATTAGGCATATACTATAAAATTATTTGTTCCATTAATAATTGATTATATTTTGGTTGACGTTGAGCATAGATGATTATATTTAATAAGCAATTTTTTGATTATTTATCCATTAACTGAATTAAAAGGAATTCATTATTTTAATAACAATCTACTAAAATAGAAAAATGTTGAGATAAATTGATAGTAAAACAATTAAACGAAGAATCAATTATTACGGATTCCCCGATTTTTTCTAAGATTTAATCCTTCCACTCATAAAATTATACTTCATTTTCATAAGACAAAGTACTAAAGTGTGTATTGTTTGATGAAATTGATTTAAATTCTATAATAATATGCTTAATAATTACTATTCCCTTTTTTTCTGTATATTTCTTCATATTAATTCATTACTTATACATTTGGAATTTAAGGATCGATTTTGCACATTAATTCACCAAAATTGAGAATCTTATATAAGTAGTTTTGATAAACTTCTCCTTCTGTCGGGTATATATAATATTCAAGCTCTTATATGTTAATAGTATATATGTTGACAAGATGAATTAATATGAGTAATATCATCTATTTTCTTAATTTTATCAATAATTTTAATATTATTATAGAATTCTTAATAATGGAAATATATTTAAATGATCTTTTAAAGATTTTTATAATAAAATAAGATGGGTTATCTTTACTATTAAAGGCAATTTTATTCATAACAGAATAAACTCAATTAAATTGTTGATTAAGAGATTTTCTAAACTATTTAGAGAATTTATTTCATGACATATACTACTAAATACTGAAATAGGTGTAAATTGATTAAATCTGTTAAATGGGTATATTATATAAAAATGAATTCTATTAGTGGCATTATATTATAATAAATTAATAAATAAAGTAATTTAGAGTATAAGACTATGAAAATGACCTTTTTGATCATTTAATTTGCCTTATTGCAATTATAATAAGATTTAAATTTTCTGAATCCATGCAAAGGATTACTTTCTGAATTTATGAGAGAGATCAAAATTGCGGATCATCATTTAAATTATGTTAATTAATTTTTTCAATTCCATTAAATTATTCAAAAATTTATTATTTTTAAAATCGCATGTTAAATATTTCATTATAAAATTTTCTTATAATTTTGCAATTAATAATAAAATAAATTATATTTACAATATAAATTTAATGTATAAAGTAAATAGTTTCAATAAAAATCATTTAAGATTGGACAATTATATCAAAGCCTTATCTTTTTAGATCTAGGCTGATTTTTATGATGAGAAGATACTGATTAGTTTCTCATGATCTTCTATTTAATCTTAATTCCAGTTGGCTATATATTTTTCCTAATCTAAGTCACCCAATAGATGAATAGGAAATTTAGTTGGACTGAATGGGCTTTGTGGTGTCATAGTTTGGATGAATGCAATAATGGTCTATACGATTTCACTTGATCTTTGTTGATTATGATTGCATTACATAACAAATACCTCTTATGTTCTTAATATCCCTTAAAAATTGTATCAATATGATATTAAGGAATGAGACTGTCTTGCTTTGATGCCAATAAAAGCATAGGACAAGTGATATTTAAATTTAAAGGCAATTGAACTTTATTAATTTTAAACTAGAATATCTGGAGTATGTAGTTTTAGTTTTATTAAATTTATTACTACGTCTTCCAAAACCAAAAATGGACTATCCAAAACCAAACATTTTATATCTCATTCTTCTGAGTATACATCAACGCTGTGGTTGCTCACCGACCTTCCCCACAAAATCATATGCAAATATTTCTCCTTCAAATGTCGAACCACCACTGCTAGGTTCTCCTCCTCTTTAAGAATTCATTAAAATCAATAATTACCCAAATGTTACAAAGTCTCCTAAAGACTATCCAACGGCTTGAAAATCAAATGAACAAAAATCGAAATCATTTTTACATGCAAAAAAAGCATATTAAACAGCTTCCAACTTTGATCCAATCTAACCATGCAAATACAATATGCATGATTTGGTATATTTATTACATTTAAATAGAGAACATTGTAATCCTTGCAATTAGAAATCCTATCTTTGAAAACCCCATTCCAAATCTGATTTATTATACATAACGCGATTAGGCTACATTATTTACCTACAATAACCATCAAACATTTTAATTCTTTTTATTAATACTTCTGTAATTATTAATTGTTATCTTTTATAGAATAAAAATAATAAATCATTTTTCACAGATCATTTATTAAAACCCTTAGAAATTTATTGTTTGAACTAACCCTTTAAGGTTTCAATCACATAATTAATTTTTGTTATGTTTTATTTTTATTCGGTTTAGGCTTAATAGTATTATTAAATTAAAGATTCAAATTTACCATCATGAAAAGAACTAAAACTTATGTATTTTTCTGTCTTATTTTTGAAATCCTCATTCCTGTACTAACTATCCTAATAAGCCTTTGAGAATGCAAGCAATTAGATTAAAAACTTTAATTAAATATCCCCATTAAAAATCCCACAACCCCATTTACCAGTAGAAACATATTTACTATCTGTGTGATCGAGAGCCAAGGAAAAGGCAATGTAACTCTTCACCAATTCTCTATTAATATACTTTTCATCAAATTAAATTTGCCAATTTGAATAGAATATTGCATCCATACACTAAATATTAAATGTGAATATTACTAAGATATGATTTGTGATAATTTTCTTATTGTGAGCGTCATTTTATTTGTTTAAATCTTGTTGTCTTTGAGAAAACTCATTATTTTGTTTTAAGGAAGAGTTAGAATTCCATTTAAAATAATCTTCCTCCTTTTATCTAAAAGTTTATCCATATCCATCATAATCATTAAATTTAATTAGATTCTTAATGAGAATGGCTTCATTGTCATTCATAGGTTCCATAAATAACATGCTTATAAGTGCTTCAGGATGTGTTAACATCAAAACCTATAAGACAATTAATTTAAATCATTACTTCCTCTTAAGCTATGTTTAACGAATCTAAACTTAAACCACCTACATTTTTATCCGCAAAATTCACTAAAATTGAATTTTCATAATCCTCACACCTTCCTTTATTCTTTTGAAACTAACTCAAAGGACACTGTTAATCATTGTATATTTCTTTATAATTTCGAAACTCAGTTCTTCTAATAAAAGTAACCAATTCATCTTATTACTACATTTCTGAATATTCCTTTGGGTTATTGTTTATAAATTATCTAAGAATCATTTGGATCCTTTAATTTAATTATTCTATTTTTTTATCATGTTGATGTTGTTCTTCCTAAATCTCTTTTTCAAGATTTTAAATTTGCCTTTGAATTTCATTTGAATTCAAATTATAATCATTGCTTACTCCATCATTTTACTTTAAAATTCTGTGGTAAAAATTAATAAAGTAAGAATGAATACACTTGAGTTTTTCCTAAGATTATTTTGATTAACTCTATTTTATTAATTCCATATTAATCTGATAAAATCCTTTCATGTTTTGATTATCCTTCTCTAAAATATTCGAATACATCATTAATAATAAAACAAAGACCTCTTTTCGAGTAAATTCAATCTTTTTTTCTATAAAGGGTTTTTCTTAATTGTTTCCTTATTATTATTAATTTTGTAAGCTGGATCTTTCTTCCTAATAATTGTATTTTTTCCCATTGTCTTTGATATTGGTTTGTTTTTATTTTGCAATAAATTCATTAATAGAACTAATTAGTTTGAGGTGGTAATCTTTTATTAATTAATTTGCAATTTTATTAAATTAGACCGTAAACTGTTTATCCTACATATAAATGATTATTCCTCACATTCGATATATTTGAGAAGTCAAAGTACTCCTTTCTATTTGCTTTAATCCTTAATTGCATTTTTAATTCTATTAGAAATACAAATATTTAGATAAATAATAATATTAATAAAAAAAAATGTGTGAAAGTAGCATTTTCTTCATTGATATAATACGCTTAAATTTAGATTATAATTTAACATTTAATAAATTACGAGCTCTTTATTTATAAAATATTTTTGTATTATAGAATAAGCCTAGCCAGTAAAGTCTAAATGATATTAGAAGACTTGAGAATGAAATTAGAAATAATATATAGTTTTCAATATAGACTCTTGGTGTGAAAAGGAAGTTAACTTATCTTAATTTGAATAATACTTCATAATAAAATAAAACCAATTTAGCAGGATGTAGTAGTTTTATCATGTGCAATATGAATTAATTTGAGAAATTTTAGAAGAGATTTGAAAGGCTTTTTAGTAATTTCTTTTGTAAATTTTGGTTTTATTATTATTATTTATTTTGATATTTATGAAAGTATTCTTAATATATGATAATCATTGATTATTATTTGATTATATGGACAAATATAAAAGAAGATTTGAAAAATAATTATTATTAAAATAAAATATTTATAAAATAAATTAGCTGTCTAGATTAGTGAAATGTTCAAATAGACAAAAGTCAATGATGGCTTCAAACTTCCAAGAATCGAAAAGTCCCATGCTTATGTTCCTTAGTCTAATCGGGATTCATTAGATTTCCTTTTAGGGAAAAATAAGAATGATTACGCTCCATAAATTATATCAGAAAAGAAGTTGATTACTGAGCTGCCTACAAATCGATTGGCTCGTCGAGGCAGTTAAATTTTGGATGGTTCTTCATAAGTGTTTATGCCAGTGCAGTAAACTTAGAGAAAGATCAGTCAAATGGATTGTAAATATGATATTGAAAATTTTTTTACTTTGGAACCTAAACCTGTGGTTAAAAAACCAATGGTTATTGCCAAAATAAATCGTATACCTAAGCATTACCGCTTATAAAATTTTACCGATTGGGTCGAAAAGTTATATGGTTAAGATTGGTTCAATGATTAAATATGATCACAAATTTTTACTTAAACTTCACTTAACTTATCTAATCATAGATTTCTTAAACTCTTTCTATTTGGGATACTCTTCTCCAGAAATGACTCTATCATCCACTTCAATAATCAATATTATATCATATCATTTCTATATAGGATAATTATGATTTAGGGATTAATTCAAATAGGATCCCTAAATTGCTCTGATGACTTGCCTTAGACAATCATAAAGACTTTATCAGTGGAGTTTTGTAACCATATGTGATCGGACAAAATCAAAAGGAATATTAATGTAATGATTTCAGTATATTATATAGATGGATTTATTAGAGAACTGCATTTGAATAAGACTTTTATTAAAAATTGAGCGAATGATTGAAAATAAGTCTTCTTGAGTATTTTTGACTCATTATTATTTTATATATATTTAATAAAGTATTAAAAAAATTACCCTTTAGCTATAGTGATTTAATAAGTAATCAATCATCCTTGCTTAAAAAGAAATAGAATACAATTCCTTGCCCTCCTCTCAATAATTTCATAGTTATTTTATCATATGCTAGTATTTAACTAGAAAATGTCTTCATTTATATTTGGATTCCATATTTCTCATTGCACAAAATGTATAGCTTAAGATGATCAGAGTCCATTTTAAAATAAAGATAATTAATTCAAACTTTATCCATGTAATCTTTTATTAGATTCTTCCATATAAGTCCCTAATCAGTATTGTGTTTCCTTGTTCTGATTGATTAAAATTGAGATTTGATCAATTACATTCCAATGGTTTTAGTAAGGGTTCCAAAATTTGGTTTTGATTATTATGATAGATTATTTTATCATTTTCCTATTTGTGAAAACAATACAACCTTAATTTATATTGGATTAAGTGCAAGTTCTGAACTATGAATTCAATGAGAAGCTTGAATTGAATCCACTATTCAAGCGAAATTGTCTGAATGATAGAGAGCGTTTGTGTAAACTACATTTAGAGGCCTTATCACCAAAAGTTGAGGAGATAATATCTATTGTACAATATTCAATTAAATAGCAAGGCAAGTGAGTACCTCAATTACTTTGGAGCTGAAGATCCTGATCAATACTAGAGGCTTATGAATTAAATCATCACTCAATATGTTTATAGGCAAGATGAATATTAAGCATACGCACTTGTATTCTAAGGATTGAGAGATGTGGTATAGAGTATACTCAATATATAAATTGGCATAAATTCTAAAGAAGGAGAAATGATGATAGTGATGGAGAATACAACTAAGCAATTCGACAATCTAATTACATTTGAAAATCTCTATCTTTCTGAAGATGGCAACTTTATATATACAAAAGAACAGGAAGGTGTGATTCATTTCAATTCTTCTGTTAATCTTGGAACAATAAAGATGAATTCAACCTAAATATTAGCGAGTTATTTCAATAAAAAAAAGACTCTTTTCAAAAGTCGATCAATGGTTGAATTATTTGGTGGTGGAACAGAAATCACAAAATTAAACATCAGTGCTCATTCTCAAATTGCATACATCACATTTATGATCGAAGCAACACCTTTAAGTCCTGAAAAACTCAAAAATAAGATTCATATTGCACTTCAATAAAGATATAGACAACTTCATAGAATTAAGGATGATTTTATAGAATAATTTATTAGGCATTTCGTTCCAAAGTATATGCATCCAGCATTGCATGACATAATTTAGAATATGATTCAAAATAAACCAGTTTAAACTCAATATCTAGAATTATAATTTATAATAGATGAATTGAGGACTACGAAAAGTGAAAAATTGATAGAACTTAATAAATTGATTGAATAACTTTTATAATGATGCTCAATCTACATCTAAAGACTGACTCTTCTTTAAAAATCCCATTTTTGGCTATTAAGCATTTAATTAAGACAATTAGTTATCAATGCCTGATGATTCATCATCAATCACATAATCATCATCTTTACTTTTTTACTTTTGTTGATAACTGTTTTGTAATGCGAATTTGTGTAGATCTTGGCGATTTCTCTTTTTCTTAGAATTTTAATTATTTTAAACCAACCCCTCCTGTTTCATTTGTGAACAGAATTGACTGAATTTAGATAGATAAGGCTACTATTACTTATCAGCCTTATTATTCGAACTGACATTGGAACAATTGGACAAAGATCCTATTGTCTCAGTCTAACCATTCCATTGTTATTATTTACTCAGTAATAACATCGAACCTTCTTAACTTTCCGAAGAACTAAAAGTAGATCTACTTATAATACTTCTTTCTTAGTAGAGGTGAATTGAATTCCATTTCATATTTTTGCAAATTGTCCTTGTTATCCATTAAATCATCTTAATTATAGATTTCTTAAAAGTATTCATGTTTCAAACACTCCTCTGCAGAGCATCTGTCAGTTGGATCAGCCTTTAACATTAGTTTCAGTAAACTCCTCAGATTTTAAGGGCACTAAAATAAATATTGAGCAAAATACCTTGTTTAATTGTTGAATATCATAATTGATTTGACAGACCTTGTTTGATTTTAATATCTCCTTATATTCATACCCTTTAAAAGGTTGGATTCCAGTAATCATCAAGTAGAATATAACTCCTGCACTAAAGACATCGCATTTTTCATTATAAAAGGGACCATAATCGTTATACTTCAATATTTCAGGAGCTACAAATCCTGGAGTCCCGCATCTTTTATAGAGTGGCTATTGATCCATTATATGAGCAAGACCAAAATCTGCAATAACGATATCAGTATCATTATCTTTACTCTTCAATAACAAGTTTTCTGGTTTCAAATCTCTGTGCATGCACTTCTTAGAATGCATATGAAATAGGGCTTTTAATAAGTTGTACATCAATTTTTAGATTTTCTGAGTTGTATAAATTTTTGATTGAGCTCTTCTCAATAACTCCCCTCCTTCCAATAAATCCAATACAAAATATATAGAGTTTTATGTTTCGTGCACTTCATAGAGATGCAGAATGTTCTCCTAATTCAATCTCCTCATCACTCTTATCTCATTTTCTAAACCTTCCCTTCCTCTAAACTGACCATGTATGTAGAGTTTGCTAAATGCTTTCACTGCGTACTGAACTCCATTTGATTACCTTTTGGCTAGATATACGTTGGCAAAACTTCCCTTTCCGATCATTTTGAGGACTTAAAAATCATTATGGAAAGTCGTCAATATACACTTGTCAATTAAGGCCTTCTTCAGTTACTCTAAGTTTTCAAGGACAATATCCACATACTGGCCATTTCTCTGCAATCTAATGTACTCCTGATCGTTGTATCGTTTAAATAGCATGACTGTAACAGTCAGCTAAAGCATTCCTTAAGGTTATTCATTTTTGAAGGCATATAAAGTTTCCTAGCCAATTTAAATGCTAAATGGTTTTAATTCCTTATGAGTTTTGCTCAATCTATTGCATTCAGTCTTGTATTCTATGCTATCATTCTAATTAATTTTTTAAACTGATTACTTTATACTAAATTTTGCAAAACTTCGTCCAAATCTTATCCTTCAATTAATCCTTATTATCAAAGAAAGAGTGAATTTCACTAGTCATATTTAAAGAGCTAATAAATAAATATAATTTTATTGATTAAATTATCTTTATTAGCTACTCTATTCGGTCTCATTAATTTAGGGAATCCATGTGCATCTGGCAACAGCAACCCAAGAAATTTAATTATACATAATATAATCATTTTTTTGTATTATTAGAATATATACCTTAATAAATTTAAAATTTAGGGATATTTTAATTTATTT
This sequence comes from Paramecium tetraurelia, assembly GCF_000165425.1. Taxonomy (NCBI): domain Eukaryota; phylum Ciliophora; class Oligohymenophorea; order Peniculida; family Parameciidae; genus Paramecium; species Paramecium tetraurelia. The sequence goes on along the minus strand of NW_001799637.1, from coordinate 112,258 downwards.
GTTCATATTAATTCTTCATTGTATTTTAGAATTCTTTCATCATATGCTATTTATCTTAAATTTCTAATTATTAAATTTATATCGATACAATAAAGCCCTATTTTAACACAATTAATATATATCAAATCTATTTCTGAAGCAATTCAAAACCCTTTATTTTCTTGACAAATATTTTTCTCTAATATTTACATTTGGAACAATTCTTGATAATAAATAATTTTTTGCAAATTTTTTTAAATTTCACTTCTCCAAAAATAATTGGACTTTAGCATTTCTTACAATGAGTGTGCTTTATTGATGGAGTCATTCTAATTGGTACCTTCTCAGCTACCTTTTACATTTATTCCTTCATTAATTTTGCATACTCAATATTTGATTCAGAAAACAAGAGCGATGCCTAATAAAGGTAATTCAGTCTGAAATAAGCATCATTATCCTTTCTTCTGTGAATATCCTCTGAAGTTATTACGTATTAAACCATCTCAATGAAATTTATTTATTAATTTATATACTGCTTATTGTTAATAAATATATTTATCACCCAAATTTTTCATCATTTCTGTAGAAATCTATTTTCAATAATCATTAATTTATTCTACACTCATCATTTCCAAGTTTATTGTGAATAGCTCTAACTCGAAGTCATTTTTGATTAAAATAAATTTCTAAGTTCAATCGCATTTCCAAAGATGAATTATAATTACATTCGTCTTACTTTACTCTTATGCATGAGTCTCCATCTTTTAAGGCTAAATTCAACATGACACTAAATATTATTTCATTTCTTTAAATACTTAATAATTTTAAGTTTTATAACAAATCTATAATAACGACAATAGTGATATACATCCATATTTAGTGTTTTTTGCAAAAAAATAGTGCATAATTAATCTCCTAATTATAGAGTTAAAATCCAAAAAATCTATATGAACCTTACAATTTGTAAATTAAGGATGCATTTTTTTTTGTAATATGTATAGGTAGGTTTATATAATATTTTCGGAAAAATTCATTTACATAAGAGTTTGGACAGACTATTGATTTTTATCTAAAGAACTTTGGGATAACGAAGAAAATGTATATCTGCATAGAATGCGATCAATTATTCTTTAGAAGATGCAATTATATCAATATTATTAGAAACTTTACGTTTTATAAATATAACAATAATTGTAAATCGAAAAAGGCACAGTTATTCAATCTTTTTTTTCAGAATTTTAACATATTATTTTTTGATAATTTGAAAAACAAAGAGAAATAATTTAAATAAATTAACCAAAATTGTTAATAACTTTGCTTAAGGTCTTTAAAATATCATAAAATTACTTAGAGAGATTTACGTCATAATTAAATGAAAAGATTACAAACATGTATCCCCATAAGTTGCATAATGTCAGAATGTAAATTAAATTTAAGAAAATCCTGATATCATTATTATAATTCAACCATTTCATAAGCACAGCATCCCATGGTAGCAGGGTCTAATCCCTCATGTTCTTCTTCCAATGTTACTCTCAAGAATCCTATTTTATCAATAAATAGAAGAGTTATCAAATGAATGAGAGCAGACCATCCAATATATATGAAGGATCCCAGCATTTAAACAGCGAATTAATAGCCTCCTTTTCCATAGACAATTCCTGTATCCATGTCAAACCAAGATACCAAATTGGCTCCCAACATTCCACATGCCTGAATAGGATAGAAATATCTACAAAGTGAATTGAAATAGCATCAACAGGATCATCTATCTATAGATTGAATAGGACTCTATTGGCGAAGACCATCATCATACCTCCAAGTATTCCAATAACAAAAGCAGCCCATGCATCAACATTATCGCAAGGTCTAATAGATAAGAATATCAGATTACCCAGTGATGGCTACTAATCCAGCAAGATTGCCGTTACAAATCATGACTAAGGAATATTTATTACCTTGATCGATGTTCATTAAATAGAAAATAAAGAAAACTGTTAAAGCTCCTGAGGCTCCAGCGATGAAGGTATTCATAATAGCACGACTCATAAAAACACTAGCTCCATTGGCAATACCTAATGAGGATCCACCATTGAAGAAGCACCAACAGACCCATAAAGAAAGACATGCTAAAGTGATATAAATTGGGTTATTCGGTTCAAAGTGTTCTGCATATTTTGGATTAAACCTTTAATTTCTTGGTTTTAACAGCATGGTTGTCATTAAAGCACCCATACCAGCTGAAGCATGAATGGTACCACTGCCAGCATAATCATGATACCCTAGTTTCATTAACCACCCATTTCCAAATCCCCAATGAGCACAGAATGGGTATATAACTGAAGAAAACACGACTGATAATATAAAGTATCCAATGTAAGTCATACGACCAGCAGCACCTCCTGAAACTATGCTGGTGGCAGCAGAAGCTACAGCTGTCTGAAATGCAAACTCTGCCAAATGTTTAGAATTTTTCATATCGAATCCCACATAAACAGATGATCCAACGAATTCTTTTGAATCTCTTCCAAAAGCAATTCCATAGCCAACAAGCCACCAAATTACAACAGTAACACAGGTGTTCATAAATATTTTGAGCATTATACTTTGCATGTCCTTATACCTAAGACATCCACCTTCAAGGAATGCAAATCCAACTTGCATCAATAATACGAATGCAGCACAGATACATAGGTATCCCTAAAATAACTACTGTATTTTACAATGTCTATAGATTCTTTGAGTTATTCCATACGCTCAATTGCTATTCCTAAATCCGTCATATTTTTTAATATATTTATAAAACTAAGTCAATATCAATTTTATTTCTTATCCAAGATCTTTTGTATCAACTTCTGTTTCCAATATCTATCCTGCACAATCGGTTCTGGTACTTTATAGGCAAATGAACTAATTTCAAAATTGGAAAGTTACTTTTTAAAAGTGGTTTTGAATTATCCATCATAAGACCCATTTCCTTATTGATGAGTGCTGTATTTTTTAATGGGTTGTAATTCTTCTATCTAATAACCTGGATAGTGGATTTTAGATAAGGCTTCTTTGAAGATCATGGAGCTGCCCGAAGCAAAAGGACCTCTGAAATATTGCTAATATTCAATACAGGGACTTCTTTTTGGCGGATTCCATAGGTTCGAAATTGTTAATCCGATAGTTCTCTTAATAGGAGGTCTTGCCAATGAAGGGCAGGGCTCCGGTGCTTTATCCTCTTTTAGGTCCCATCCTATCTGTAAGAGTTGGTTTCCAATTGATGTAATTTTGCTTATAGCTTGTGAGAGTGAGCATCTCAGCCTTGTCCCTAGTATAGGAGGGTTTGCAATTGTCCTGAGGGTTAATTTTGGGAGTACGATATGAAGTCTAGATATTTATAAAAATGTAAACTTCGTATTGCGTTTGTAACTGAAGAGATTAGGCAACTGGCACTTAATCATACATCTTAATGTTGAACTGTTATTGATCAAGGGCATTAAGTTTCTTATAGACTTGGTCATAGGTAGTCTGCTTTTTCTAGGGCAGAGACACCTTTAGTTCTTGTATTCTGTTTTATTGTCTCTCTTGCATGTACAAGCCAAGGAGATTAACGAAATACTCTTGATTATCCATAATCAATTTCTCGAGGTTGAAGTTTGGATCCGATTGAATTTCAGGCGGAATCAACTCCAACCAAAGGGGATCGTCAATTGGCACTAAGTCGAAAATGGTGTTAGTTTATAATTTCACATTTTCTGAAGGAGTAGGAGTAATAGTTCGAGATTTTACTGAATGAGCAGGTTAAGATTAATGAGAATGTTGGGATTTAGCCAATTTTTCTTGAGGCTCAACTATTTCGCCTTTGTTGTTTTTGTAAACAATTCTTTTCTTTCCCTTACTCTCATATCTGCTGTAGCTCTTTAATGAGCCTTCAGTTGGTGATCGCACCAAAAGAGTTTGTTGAGATGGCTACAATAAACCTTGCATAATTATTAATTAACATGAAATAGAGGATTGTTTTAATTAATATGTATTTATTTCATTATTATTTGCATTCTGGTTTCTCTGCTTTTTTATTATCGCCTCCTTTACTGCCACTCGACTTCTTTCTTTTCTAAAACTCATATAAGATTCATACCGATTTCTTTTTATCATCCTCGTCATCTGTATCCTCATCATTGTCATCATCATCTTCCTCATCATCCTCATCCATTCCATCAATTTCTGGTTGCAATCCCAAATACAACTCCAAAGAACTAGGAACGATAGAATCTAAGAATTCTGTGGCAATATCAAAGTGTTCATTCATTAAATCTTCCTACTTCTATAATTCCTCTTCATCCAATTCCTTCTGATTGGTGAGATCAAAGTCTTTAAAGAAATTGAAGAAACTGTCTGCATCGACCACTTTGTCCACGTTTCTTGAAGCTCCAGTTTTCTTGTTCTTCTACTTCTTCGAAACCTTCTTTTAAGTTATGTTTTTTCCTTCCTTCCAATTAATGTGAGTAGATTCACTCTTTACTGGAGTGTCTTCATTCTTTTCAAAAATGAATCTCTTCTTGAGTACATCATTAGTGAAATATTCATTGGGTAAGAATCTCAATTTAACAGTGAAATTGTTATTGTTCTCCTCATGTTCCAATTCAACTTTCTGAAGAAATTTCAACACTTCCCAATCCTTCTCGTTATCATGACAAACTTCAGCTTAAAACTTAATATTGTAATGTTACATATCAAAGTTGAGTTTTTAAGTACTTTGTACCAATATTCTGACAAAGGTTCTGCGACATTCTTTTCATTGACTTCTTGTGTTTCAGTGTCATTTACATATTTTGCCAAATCAGCTAATTCGACTCCATTTGGAATTCTCTATCCCAATATGATTTCATTTTGCTTTCAAATTTAACTTTTTCAATTACCTGTTCGTATATTGGTAAATTGAGTCGATCATATTAATTGGTGACTTTGTTAATTTCTTCCTATAACTCTTCATCATATTTTTATTTTCGTTTGAGACTATGGAATAGAGCTACTGCATGGACTCTTTAAGCAAGAGGCAGAGTTTTTATCTTAGCTATGACTTCGTCAATATTTGAGTTCTCGTGATCACTCATTAAAATTTATAATGAATTAAGTAAAGCATTTCAAATTCATACTCTAATATCTAGAATTCAGTTCCAAATCAGATCAATAGCAATACGAATTAACCATCTTATTGAAACGCAGTACGGCTGCTGCTCAATAAGTTGTTACCAAATTACAAATCAAGAATCCTGAACGCACCATGACTATTTGTCGTCTTCCCATTGATCAAGTTGTCGAGTTTCAATAACGCATGACCAAAAAGGATGGAATCTATGCAGACTATAATGTAATATACTCCTTGTCTAATTAGATCAAATTCCTTTTCTATTTGGCTGGCAATCAATTGCTTGGTGACTGTGTAATCAATCTAGCCTACTTTCTCGACGGTGGAGCACCTCAAGATTAAAAACAGAAAAAACCACTCACTTCCACAACAGATAAAAGAGCTGCCCTACTCTTCAAAGTGATTAAGGATTCAATATACGAGTCTCAAGAATTCCCAATCGCAGACGTTCCTGCTCCAGTTATTGGACCTGCACCTCAGACAGCACGAACATCCAGCACTAGGAAGATAGACTCCAGAACAACCAGAGCACGTAGTCAATCTCCACCCAAGGAGTTTAAGACTGCCATTATCGTAAGTAAAGCCAATGAATAACCAGCCGAATCAACTGTTTCACAATCCTCATTCAAATAACAATAACATCATTAGCAGACATAATAGGATAATCTCACTTAAAAGTTTGTGCAATTGGGTGAAAAATTTCAATAACAAAAGTAGCAATAAATAGTTTAACCACCATCACCACCACCTCCTTAGGAGTATGATAACTTCAAAGAAATCACTGATCTTCTCTCTTAATAAGAGGCTGAATTGGAAAAATAAATTGAGCAATTAGACATTCATATCAGATCTGATGGAAAGTTTAAGAAGATTTTCGATGATTCCACATTCAATAATTTTGACGTTAGTTCACAAGATTCAGAAATCTAACTATGGAAATAAAAGTGTGCAGAACTTGAAGATAAATTTAACAAAGTCCAGGATGAAAATTAACATCTTACTGTCATTATCAGATAATAGAGTGAACAGTTAAAAAAAATGAATCAGAGATCTCAATCTGGTTATAAGTAAATTAATGACAATGCTCTCAATCAATCCACTACGTCGAATCAAGAATAGTATGAGAAAACTATTGACAAGAAAAATTAAATCATTAAAGAATTATCCAATTAACTATTAGAGTTAGAGAAGAATGCTAATGTCAACATAATCGATTAATTGAAAAGTTAAATTGTGAGATTAGAATAATAAATGCAAGAGAAAGAAGATTAGTGGTTGGCATAAGAAAGAATATATAAGGATAAGATAATTTAATTGTTATAAAATACAGAATGAATTTATCAACTAAAACTGTGTTTATTTGTTTACATTCTGCTTTATATATTGACCATTTAATTATTTAATAGTTTGATTCTCTTTTGTCTATTTATGTGGGATACTCATGTAATTAGATTTCCAACTTCCAATTAATTACTATTTAAAAAAGACCTGATGATCCAGCTGAAGTTCCTATTATGACATAAGAGAAATTGCAGGAGTTTAAAATATTCTTAATCTTCATGTTCAATTTAACTTTATATACACTAATTATGGCTCATTAAGGATTATTTATATTTTTTATTGTTATTCTTCTTTTTATGATATTTTTTGCCTCCATTCTAATTTTTTTCTTTGTGAGTTGATATATAACTCATTATTTACTCAAGAATGTGAAGAAAACTGTTTAATCCAATGCCAATCAAATTTAAATCCAGCTTTATTAGTTCACTTCGCTTAAATCAACATATCTCAATAAAATAAGGATATTTATTTCTTTAATATTTTCAAATTATAAGTATTAGATACTCCAACTATAAAGTGAAATGTATTAACTTTAATTTCTAATCCTGAGTTAATAGATAATAGATAATTTTTTTATTTTGTAATTCTCTACTATCCGCCATTTAATATATAAATATAATACGTTTCAAATATAAATTAATGAAGGAATAAAAATATTTGAAAAATTACAAGTCAATCAAATTTGCGATAAGCACAACTCAGATAGGAGTACGGGTCTTCCTTATTAGTTGGAGCATACTCTTCAACCTCATCACTTGAAAATATTTCGTTGAGGATTAACTCCTATGATTCTTCCTATAGAGAATCAAATGATTCCTCCTTTTTTGGGACACTCAAGAATTTATCATAAGGTATTTCTTTCTTCAACTCAGCCTTCAAATTTTCAATTGCTTGGATATAGAGTTACTTAGTTGACTGATCTTTGATCTTGTTGTTAAGAAGTACACAGATGTCCGCCTGAGTACTCAAGAAATCAATCCATTTATTCTGAGTCTCCATCTGGATGATCTTGGTTCGTGGATTGATAGCACCGAATAATTTCTTGAGATCTCCCAATTCAAACTTTTATTACTTTGAAGTCTTCTTCTTATGAATGGCTCTTAGATACCCATCAACCTGTTTGTATCCCATTTCTTCCGCCCAATGCATGAATTGATTCATGAAAAAGGGCACTATACGCCTTTAAAAATTGTGCAACTTCTTAACTGAATAAGGCACTTCTCTTTATTTTTGTTATGGTTTTATTTTTAAATGAGTATTTATAACATCCAATAAGGATTCGTCCATCTAAATCACTGCTTTTCCATTACATTACTTAAGAATCTAAATAATTTTATTATAGATCTTACTTGATATGTGTAGATTTCTTGCATTTTATTAATAATAGTAAAGGTTCTTTGAAAAAATTACATTTAATGATGTTTTCATTACAAAGTTCAACAATAATCATGGAATATTCATTATAAATAAAATTAATAACTCATATTCAGTCAATGAGAATACCTTTCTCATCGAGAACTCATATATTTCTGATATTAATCATATTGAACCCTTCTATGTGATTGAATCTTTATTCAAAGCTTTTCCTTCTTAATTTTACAATGACGTATTTTCGATTATCAAGCCGTAATAAACTTCTTTCTATAAATGATATTCACTAAATTTACAAGGTTTTCATTGATCAATATAACCTTATTGCCAAAAGTTGGTCATAAGACTTCTTCACGACCTCGAACAACCATCAATAGATTGCTCCTGTTGACTTTATAAAGATTTGGATTATATTCTATATAATTATATCTCAACTACCTCTATTTTAAAATAAAACTGGTAACTAAAAACTACTAAATTCTTTATGAATCACTCATTAATATTTAATCTATAATTACTACTTTCTATCATAATACAATCGAAATGTAGGCATTAAAGATTTATCCTCCTTCTGGTTACATGGCTTGAAAAAAATCAACCTTTTTTTGATTATTGTAAATAAATTCTTAAAGGTTGATTCCTCTAAGTTGATTTAATGTTATCTTTGTACATTTTTAAACTGGTATAATAATTATGTTGAAAGTAGATTACTTTTAAAAATGTTGTGGTCATCTTTTCTTTTAGATTTGTTATTTGATTATGAAATTTGGTATAGCAGTCATTAGCATCGCTATGGTCCTTCTTTGAAGTAGATCCATTAATAATAACATAATAATATATATGATCTGATTTTATAAGAATTCTGACTGATTGTTTAGGATTATAAAATAATCTCATGATAACTTAGGAAATTCCTACTCGTTGGTAACATCAACCTTTTATTCTTATTTCTTGACTACTTATTGAACTTCCTTTTTAACAAATTCACTATCAGGTGCATTTTCATAAAATGTCCTTTTAGTTTTAATCAAATCAATAGCCAAATCTATTTAATTTGAATAAAATGGAGCTGCCACTCTAATTTGATCAAAATATTGGAAAGTTGCCAAATCGTGTTATAAGAATGAATCCTATTATATAATATTATAATTATTACTCCTTCCTTTTTCTCAATCTTAGTTAAGTAAGAAATCAAACCATCACACAACTCTAAAAGGGTATAACATACTATAATTTACTTATTAAGTCCTCTCTTGCTGTATTATTTCCAGTAGTATCTTATTCCTCTTCGCTCTGTTCTTCTTCAACTTCAATATCTTCAGGAGCATCAGGATCTTCTACCTATATTCTATTGAAATGTCTTTCAATCCTTTTAGTATGCTTTTCTTCTGTCTTCTTGATCTTATCGATCTTCTACAAGATGTAATCTCTGTGTTTTTAGAGTTCTTATTAATTCTCATGTTGATCCTTCAATTTAATGTAGACTTGAATGAGGATCAAAACTCTTGAAGCAACTCCAAATTGGAATTGAATCTTCTCTCTTTCTTTTGTAATAGTGTATTTGAAATTTTCTTGATCCCTTGTTATCTTTTAAATGGCTTCATTGTCCTCAGCACTTTTATCCTACTTATTTGTCAAAACCTTCAATTTCTATTTGATTTGATGGTATTTGGAGTGTTCATCAGAGTATTTTGCGAGCATCTCTCTCAAGTGTTGTAGTTTGAATGCTGCAAATTCATATTCATCCTAAACCAATTTAAAAGTTCCCAAACTAACTAAATGTTAAGATATTGAAGCTTCTTTGAACAGAGCTTCAACTTCATGCTAATGATATCAATAAATAATATACGATAGCCTATTCAAATTAATCGATTTCCTTCTGGATCGCAACAGTCCATTCTTTATTTCTTAATTCTTCAAGATTTTTATTTGGTTGAATTTCTGGGTGTTTCGAAGCGACTTTAGAAGGTTTCTTTGATTTTTGAGCTGTCTTTGGTTGTTGAATTATATGATTCATAAAATATATTAATTGGATATAGTTATTAAAATCAACGTATTAATAAAATTAATTGATTAATAAATTCTTTAATATAATGTCTAAATTAATCGTAATATCTTAAATATGTATCATAAGAGAGTTTTCCATATTCTTTAAATTAATTTATAATTACTTTTCATTTCTGAATAATTTATATTGTTTACATCAATAACTGATAATAAAATTATAGTAAAATAAAGTCTAAGTTGGCAATTTAATTAAATATTCTGCATAATGTATGTACGGATTGTTGGCTTGTTATAAATATTTCAATTACATTAAATTGAATTAATATGTGTGGCTAGGAATTCATCTATGTATAAATTAAATAAACAGAAAAAATACAGAATATTTTAAAGCACATTAATTGTATTATTTTAGTTAAACAAATTAAAAATAATAGTGAACTTAAATATAGATTTGTCAATATTAATTATATATTCATATAAATTTTAATCAAATCAAATATGTAATTATCAACTATTCTATCATAAAAAATACTTAGATGCGTAAATAATAAGCATTAATTTCAAAAAGAATTAGAACTAATTATCAAATTCAATATAAATAGAAACTTACAATCAATATTAAATTTCATTAATAAATTTTGATGAAAATAATTTTCTTAGTAATCAATGTGATCTAAGTGATCTGTCTTAGTCCTTAATTTTAACTCTAAGAAAACTAAGAAATTTCATTGTACCCAACAGAAGGAGAAATTTATAAATACTATATTGATTCAATTGTAGCCGATACTTAATTAATGTGCAAAATTGATCCTTAAGTTCCAAATGTATAAGTTCTGAATTAATGTGAGGAAATATTTCAAATGCAAGGAGATGGTAAAATATTAAGTATATTATTATAGAATTTAAATCAATTTCATCAAACAATACACACTTTAGTACTTTGTCTTATGAAAATGAAGTAACATTTTATGAGTGGAAGAATTAAATCTTAGAAAAAATCTGGGAATCCGAAATAATTGATTCTTCGTTTAATTGTTTTACTATCAATTTATCTGAAATTTTTTCTATTTTAGTAGATTGTTATTAAAATAATGAATTCCTTTTAATTCAGTTAATGGATAAATAATCAAAAATTACTTATTAAATATAATCATCTATGCCAACGTCAACCAAAATATAATCAATTGTTAATGGAACAAATAATTTTATAGTATATGCCTAATATTTTGAAGATTATTCGATACTTTCATTAATTTCATCATCATTTCAAAATTTAAGTAGCTTAAATAATCAATTTATTGATTTTGATATACCAATTACAATAACTCCTAATATTTATGTAATTACCTCCCAAGAGTTATTCTAATTATCCATATCTTCAGATTCTCAATTTTGTTTTAAAGCTAATTTTAGTTAGCAGAATTTGAATAATTTTATTACCATCAATGTCTATTATGATTTATCTATTTATTCTTAATGTGATCAAATATTGTTAGCTTATTATTATTAATACTAACCTTGCCTTATTTTGCTCTTAGGATGTGAAAATTCAATAATTCAGACATAAGCTCGTTTTAATTGGCTTTAATTCGAGTCCATTTTGAATATCTTCTAAAATAGCTATTTTATAATAATTCAATTAAATTCTCAAATATTTATTGACGAAAAGCAGTCACACTTTCTGTTTGCATACCACCTAACTAACCAAGATAATTCCTTATTATATTTCAATTCTGATAAATTAACTGTAGTGAATTATTTTCATTTAATTAAAAGATGATAGTATATAAAATTTAACTTCCTTCCTTATAAGTCAATTTAACTAACTTAGAATCTGCTAGAAATAATAGTACATTTAGACTTATATGTCAGAATCAAGGGAAAAAAATATTCTATTAATCGAAAATTTATTTGTAGGTATTATCTTAGAATGATACAAATATCTATGTAATGTTTAAATAATAGTTCCCCTAATATTAATTTTCATGGAGCATTATTGTTTAAAACTCTTTTTTGAGTTTTTCTGGATAGTTATTATAATATAAGCAAAATCCAGATGGAATACCTTTAAATTTTACATTATTGAGCTAACAACAAGCTGGTCAAATTAATTACCGTTACTGCTTAGTATAATCTTTGTCACTTATATTTCAACAAAACACATATTTTTATATAATAGGATATAATAATTATTCAATCGATATTATAGGTTCCTATGGTATTCAATCGATCTTCTAATTCAGTTAAATATGTTCATTTAACATTAGTATAAATGCTAGTTCTTTATAAGTTGCTTATAGTATTAATCCTTAAATGATAATAATTGGACTTAGTGCTAATAATACAATCTATTTATTTTAATATTATAATTCTAATAATAGTATAATTAGTTATTCAAATTATACTTTTGAGTAATAATTTTCAGATTTTGTAGTTACATTCAATAATATTATAATTCTATTTGCAAATCAATAAATTAAAATAATGACATTTGATTTTACAAATAATTTTACTTTAAATTAATCATCAATAAATCATTAGTTCAATAATTTATAATTCAATCCGATATAAATAGTAGTCAATACATAATTATAGTCATCTTTGTTATATATAAACAATATAAATGAAGTGATAATAATTTCAATTGATTAAAATAGCATCCCAAAACCAATTTCACTAATCAAAGTTAATTACACAATCAAATAGATAAATTTAATAAGTTAATAATTAATTTTATCATATCTGTGTAATGATTATCAAAATATGTGCTTTTAAGTTTATAATTTGCAAAATCTACCAAAATACTATTATGTAAAGAATCTTTATAGCGTAAATGTGGATAATAAAGCAATAATATAATCAGATAACCTATTCTTATATGTAACTTTTAGTAACTACACTGTTTATGTTTATAATCCTTTCTTAACATATCATTAAAGTTTGTATTATATGTTAAAATTAACTTCACCAATTTAATGTGTTTAGGCAGTTAAAAGCTATTACTTTTATGTGCCACAATTTCAATATATATCATCAATAATACTACTTTAAAACAATACGATTCTTCAACTTTATAGAAAGTAGGAATTTCAGATAAATGTTGAATTTTACAATGAAGACTTTAACAATTCAATACAATACCCTTAATTTATTTATAATTATAATGTAACTTCATCCTTAAATGAGACAGCCTTTTAATAGACTCCTAATTAAAGTATTGTTTTATATTCAAACTTCACAGTATTTTTGAATTAAAGAAATTTATCTATAAATCTAACAAAAGATAATATAATTAATAATACTAAAATCTTTTCATATCCAATGAATTTAATTCTTGATAGATAAGTTGGATATTGTGGGCCACCAAATCTTGCTTAAACTAATAATTTAAATAAACATTGTAGTTTAACTCAAGCATTTTAATATAATTCTACCAGCATTCCTAATTATAGCAACTTTTCTTTAATTACTTCGATAAATAATGAATGCTTTGCTTTACAGAATAACTCTTACATATAAACAGTAAATAGTG